>JAHRHZ010000039.1:27441115-27487920 GCA_024137785.1 Ginglymostoma cirratum
GCTTGGCCTGCTGTGTTCATCCAGCCCCATGCCTTGTTATCTCGGATTCTCCAGCATCTGCAGTACCTTTTATCTCTGATATAATTTTATCCCCAAGTTACATGTGATATTGTTCACACCCCATCATTTAATATGCAGCATCTCTCAAATGATTTCATAATGGGGAAACAACGCAAATCTATTAATAGCTTGCATTTTCCTTAGGCATGATCACGACAGGGAAAATAACTTCTGGAAATAGGATTGTTTTATATCTTTTTAAGTTGGCGTGCACTCACTGCAATTTTCAAATGTTTTGAGCTGAAATCATATTGTCTGTTGTAAGTGAGAAGGAAGAAGCCTCCAGTCAATTTAATTAAGTATTAGCCTGGCTCTGCTGATCACCTCTGAGTCATTGTTGGTTCAAGAAATTAATCTATATTATTGTGCAATGTTCAGGGCAGGCTGTATAGTCAGAGGTGACACCCTTCTGGTGAGACATTAAACCAAGTTCTGCCTGTTTTACCGGTTCACAGAGAATGTAGAGAAGTCTTATATCAAGTGACACTGCTGAAATCAATTAGACTGTAAGAAAACAAGGCATAGCAACAAAAGTAGACCATTCAGCCCATTGAGTCTGTTCTGCCATTCAATGAGACCATGGCTGATCAGATAATCCTCAAATCCACTTTCTTGCCTTTTGCCAATAACCCTCAATTCCCTTACTGATTAAAAATCTGTTTCAGTCTTGAATATATTTAATGACCCAGCCTCGACAGCCCTCTGCAGTAAAGAACTCCACAGCATTCACAATCGTCAGAGAGAAGAAATTCCTCCTCAAATCTATCTTTCTCAGACTGCTGCTCCCTCACTTCATTGTTTCTGAGATTTTACTTGCTTTCTCTACACGGCATCCACTTTGCAGGATTTTTTGTATGTGAAGTGCTTGGTCAGACCCGAGGGATGAAAGAAGCTGCTGATTAAATCCTAGGATTGGTGTTCATATCATTTGCTGCAACTGTTTTTGCAGATTTCCATCCAAGAACAGGTTTAAAAAGATGTTTAAAGTAGGGGACCTGGGGATAGTATTTTTATGAGTGGTGAAGATTCCTGCCACCTCATGGAAAAATGAGTGGGGAACATGACCCCACTGGCCTTGGCTCTGCTGCAGCCACTCCATTCATTTTCTTTTCCCAACTCACCTAAGATTACATTTCTTTTTTAAAGCAGCATATTGTTTGGATGTGGAATTCCCCCATATAGAAACACGCAGGGGAAGCAGGACCAGAATAGATTTTAAAAGGGAAGTGGATAAATATTTGAAAAACAAGCAAAAAAACAACAAAGTGAGGAAAGGGTAGGGTCTGGGATTAAATGAACAGATGTTTCAGAGATGTAACAGGTGCAGTAGATAAAATGGCCACCCTGTATGCTGAAAAATTCTATGAACTAACTTGATGGATTTAAGTGTGAAATGGAAAGTTGCCATTCTGGGCAGTGAAATAAAATTTGTTATTCAAAGCAAAAATCTGAACTGCAAATTCCATTATACAACACTCATCATCAGTTTCAATATTGTAACTTCCTTCTCCCAACACCTGGAATTTCTTCCTGACAATAATTTGCGTAATCTTGTTTGACCTCACAGTCCCTCAGATCTTACAACTTTTCCGAGTAACTATTATTTTATCCGAAAAGTTAGGAAATTAGACTGAACTCCAGATTCGAACCCACTCTGAAGAGATTTTTTCATCGTACTGAGGGCGGCATGGTGGGTCAGTGGTTAGCATTGCTGCCTCACAGCATCAGGGAGATGGGTTTGATTCCACCCTCAGGTGACTGTGTAAATTCCACACAGACATCATTCCACAGTCCAAAGATGTGCAGGTGAGCTGGACTGGCCGTGCTAAACCGGCCACAGTGTCCAGGGATGTGCAAGGTAGGCAAATTAGCCATGGGAAGTGCTGGAATACAGGGATAGGGTTGGAAGATGGATCTGGGTGGGATGGTCTTTGGAGAGTATGGACTTGATGGGCCAAATGGCCTGCTTCCACCTGATAGGGATTCTATGGTTAATCTCCCCTTTTATTCCTAGCATTCATTTGAACTTCATACACTTGTGTCTCTCTCTTCGTGGATAACCTCAGTATTTGGCTGTACACCCTTAAGTTTGAGCAATATCTTCACTACTGTTCTTCCCTGAACATTATCTTTCCATAACTCTTCTACACTCACTTGTTGCCTCTGTAATTCCACTATTTTGTGTCATCAGCAAAAGGGGAAAGATAGTAATTTATTTAGGATCTCTACCATGTCCTGTCTCTTCATTACAAGGCTTTTCCTCAGCCCTTTGATTGTCCTATTCCCATCCTGACTACTCTCCCACTCAATGCGCCTATTTTTAAAAGACTACCTTATGGGATGTGAGCTTCCTTGGCAAGGCCCTATATTTTAATGGCCATCTCCAAAAGGTCCTTGACAAAGGTGGCACTGAGCTACTGCCTGTAGAACCTGTCATGACAATTTTGATACAAATGAGTGTTTGCTAGGCCATCTTAGAAAGCAGTTGAGTTAACCATGTTTCTGAGCATTTAGTTTAGCTTGCCAAGATTTAAAATATATATATACAATATTATATATATATACATATATATAATATATGTGATTACATGTGATTTCTGTAGCACAGAAATAGACCGTTTGGCGCAACCAGTCCATGCCACAGTTAATCCTCTATTCAAGACTCCTTCCAATTTTTCTCATCTAAATCTATAATAATAAGCATCTACTTTATCCTGCCGCATATGCTTTTCCAGTTTTCCCTTCAATGAGTCCATGCTCCTCACTTCAATGATTCTCAGGAGGTGCGAATTCCACATTCACATTACTTTTTGGGTAAAGATGTTTCCTCTGAATTTCCAGTTGGATTCCAGTCCCATATTCATGCAAGGGTCCTGGTTGAGAAGGCAGGACCTTCACAGTGACCTCAGCTGCTGCACTGTTGACATCACTCTGCATCACAAACCAGCTGTCCGACAACTGAGCCAATAAGGTCATATTGACTAATTGGTAGATGAATGTTGGTCATGGTGCCAAGGGAAGTCTGCTGCTCTTTGAATAACATCCACCTGACTGCACGGTGTAACTGCTCAGATCCAAAAGACAGAATCCTAATGTCTTCTGCCCATGGGTCAGATAAACATTCCCAGTATTCAGCCATGGTAAAGTTATGCTTTGCATACAATGTGAGATAGTTTAGAAAAAAGAAACAAACATCTTAATTGGCTTATTGTATTTCATGAACTCTGTTAGTGTTATTCTGTGGCTACCATTCATTGGTAGAAAGAGTTGAAAGTAACCACTCACAGCAAATTGTACCTCTCAGCTATGATAACAACCAGAGACAAGTATCCTTGATAATAAAAAGGGTGAGGGTGTGGGGGTCAGAAAAGAACAAAAATGGGCAATGTGGAGAAATCAAAACTAAGATGGAGAGATTCTTTGAAAAGCTTTCATTTCAAAGGAAAATGCTAGAATGGTGCTCTGATAAGTATGACCTTTAAAATACTGCAACTTAATAAACACTTCATCCAAGTTTGTAGGCATGAACTATAACTTCCTAACATAAACACACCACTTCCAATTTTACGAAAAATGTTTTTGTTGTTCTGTTATAACTATGTTGTCAAAGCACTACTTGGTATGTTCATAGGAAGAATGTAACAAAAACAACTGGACAATGGTTATAAAACATTGACCAAATATGTGTCGTACTCCTGAAATCAACTGTAAACTTTTGCTGAATTCCCATTTAACTTTTAAAAAAGTTTACAAAAGAGACTTTATGCAAATGTAAAGAAATCAATAAAATCTTGAAAGTGTTTTCAAATGTGTTATTTTAGGCACTTTCTAATGATGTGTCACTGAGAATGAACTTTAAAGTGCGAAACCTAACAACAGTTGATCAAAAGTTTGTAGGAATGGATAAGAGATCCATGATATGAAAGTTCATGAGTATTATCACAGTGCTGTCATCAAAAATTTCTGTTTAGCTCTGCTACATTAACTCTGAGTCACAGTCATACTTCAACCTGCAGCAGAGAAGTTTGGTGATAGTTTGTCAAATGGCTGTCAACTAGTAACTAAGTGTGTGACAACAAAAAAAACCCAAAATAGGTAGATAAAGCTGTGGTTCAGAATGGAGGAGAAAAGCAGACAAGGAAGGCATTACTTCTCCACAACCTGCATCAGGTCTGGACATGGAGAGGTTTCAAGAATTGGAATCTGTCTTCAGTACAATAGACAAGTATCATAAGTCTTGGGTAACGAGCTATTGTTTCAAATATAAACCATTTCATACCCCCATAATATCATTGCGTTAGTTTCGTTCTTTCTCCTCCCATTCTCAATTCCAAGAATGACCAATGGAAAATTGTTCACCAGTATAAATTAATACAACTAACTGCAGTGGTTGCAAAAGGACAAAAGGTGCCATAACACCCCAGTTTGTACAAAACAATATGGCTTTTCCGCATTACAGCTTTCACTTAATGTAAGATCAGTAGTTTCCTGATGACTGCATAATGTTCAGCACTATTAGTAACTCTTCAGACACTGAAGCAGTCCATATCCCAATGCAGCAAGACCCAGACAATATTCAGGTTTGAGCTGACAAGGACTAAGTAATATTCACACTACCCCAAATGCTGAGCAGTGGCTACTTCTAACTACGGAGATTCCAGCCATCAATGACATTTCAATGGTTTTATCATCTGAATCTCCCACTATCAACATCTTAGTCATACAAACGTTGTAGAAATAAGAGCAGGTCAGAGGCTAGCCATCTTGCAGCAAGTAACTCACCTCCTGACTCTCCAAAGCCTGTCCACCATCTACAAGGACTAGTCACTCCCCATTTGCCTGGATGAGTGGAGTTCCAACAACATTCAAGAAGTTTGACACCATCCAGGTCAAAACAGCCCACTTGATTGTCAACACATCCACACCATCTACTCCCTCCACCACCAATGCTCAGTAACATGAGTGTGTGTTATGTACAAGATGTACCACCAAAATTCACCAAGCTTCCTTAGACAGTACCTTCCAAACTCTCAAACACTTCCTTCTAGAAGGGCAAGGGCAGCAGATATACTGGAACACCACCACCTGCAAGTTCCTCTCTGAACCATTCACCATCCTGACATGGAAATATATTCCTGCTCTTTCACTGTCAAAGGCTTAAAATTCTGAAACTCCCTCTCTAATGGCATTGACGGTCTACATACAGCACACAGGCTGTGAAGGTTCAGGAAGACAGCTCACATCCACCTTAAGCACAACCAGGGAGAGGCAATAGAGTTCTGAGGAAGGTTCTGATTCTGAGTTCCGCAGAAGGGTCACTGGACCCGAAACGTTAACTGTTTTCTCTTCCACAGATGCTGCCAGACCTGCTGAGCTTTTCCAGCAACTTTGTTTTCGTTCCTGACTTACAGCATCCGCAGTTCTTTTGGTTTTTATTTTGACAGGCAATAGATGCTGGCCAAGCCAACATTGCCCCTTTTCCAGGAATGAATAAGCTTTCTTTGGAATGTCTATGGTAACAGTTAGTCATAAGGTCATTCAAGGTTTCTTACACTAATGGAAATTATTCTATTCTATTCCTTATGAGTTACGGCACGTATCAATGTTCACACTCTGTAAAAATTTAGATCTGCTTTATAATTTAGTTTGGCTTAAAAGGTTGTTTCTGGGTTTTTTTCAGTTAACTTCTACTTCCTCATTAATTTATCTGTTGAGTTGGCTTTACTACAGTAAGATAGTGGCTTGGGAAGGTAGTTGAGATCAACAGCAGTGAAGATACTACACACAGTACCACGTGGCAGCAATAACGACACTTCGGTCACTGACTGCAGAGAATCATTGAATCATACAGTGCAGAAGAGACCCTTTGGCCCATCGAGTCAGTACTGCCAAAAGTATATTGTTTTCTTACAGTAGGCTCACTTTCCCGCACTAGACTGATAGCCTTGAATGTTATTTCAAGCACTCATTCAAGTACTTTTTAAAGGTTATCAGGTTATCTGCCTCAACTATATGTCCACGTAGTGCATTCTGGGTGAAAAGTTTTTTTCCTCAAATCCCCTCTAAACATCTTGCCTCTCACTTTAAAATTATGCCCCCTTGTTATGAATGTTTGGCTAAGGGAAACAGTTGTTTTTCTATGCAGCTTGTCCGTGCCCCTCATTCTTAGACACTTCAGTCAGAAACCCCTCAAACTTCTCTCCAAACGTTGCTCCAAAGAAAACAGCCTGAGCTTATCCAGCCTTTCTTCATAATTGAGATCTTCCATCCCAAGCAACATCCTGTTGAAACAAAACAAAGAACTGCAGATCTGATGAATCCTCTCTGCACAACATGACCAATAGCTGCAGTGCAGCAATTCCTGTAATTACTACTCCATGCATTCCACAAAAGCATTTTGAGAGTTTGCAAGTGACATTTGTTGACTACGCTTCCAATCAATAAGTTTAGTCTGATTCAGCTCGTACAAAGAGAACAATCTGGCAATCCTCCAGTCAATACTCTGCTCCTGAAGAGAAATTTCACGAGCTCAAATTCTTAAAATCTAGGTTTCCATTTTTCTGCATTATTTAAATCAGGTCATTGACATTTCTGCCGTATGCACAACCCTGAAGTGCAAGATTGATGATTGGGCACATATCAAAACAAAAGAATCAGGGTGTCCAAGCAGGCCTCCTCATCTGGCAACTCCTACAATTCTGCAGCCAAACACTGCAGCAGATAGATCCAAACAAACCAAAACAAAGGAGCTACCTTGGAGCAAGCCAACTTCTGATCACTGGCAATTTGCCTGGTCAGTCTTCAAGCTAAAAACGAACAGCTCCTTTCTTCTTCACCCCCTCCCACCACCATCCATAGTTACGCTTGAGATTTGCACCACTTCATTGAGAAATCTTAGCAATGTTACTTTTGCTTGAACAAAAACTATTTCAGTGTACCATGAGCACATGTCCTTGACAAATGTCCCCATGAATGTGTTGTTTAATAAAAGGGAAACAGAGATCACATAATTCTGATCATCAACATACTGGGCATTTATAATGAAATTTACTAAACCGCTGAACAAACTTTCCCTTTAAAATTCAAACAGACAGTATATAAGTCCTCAATATTGCGTTGATCTCAAATACAAAAGCAACCTTCTTAACTGTATAAAAAAATGAAAGAACTAACCAGAAACAAAAACAGAGATTGCTGGAAAAGCACAACAGAACATTCTGTTCTGAGGAAGGGTCACTTGATCCAAAACATTAACTCTGATTTCTCTCTACAGATGCTGCCAGACCTGGTAAGCTTTTCCAATCTCTTATTTTTGCTTCTTAACCATACGTCCCTTCAAACATGACTAGGAGAATCATTTGACAACTACACAAACAAAATATCAGGGATTAATTACATACCACTTGCATCACGGAAATTCATCCCTCTGGTGCACAAGAAACATGGAAGGACGGATTCAGGCTGTAAAATTATTGAACTCGATTTTGAGTCCTGAAGGCTGCATCCTTCCATGCTATTTTCACCGAACCCACACCCAGTCCTGTTATGACATGGCACGAAAACAGAAATTGCTGGAGAAGTTCAGCAGGTCTGACAGCATCTGTGGAGAGAAATCAGAGTTAACTTTTTGTGTCGAGTGAACCTTCCTCAGAACCCTCTGAGGGATTTACAGCATTCGCAGTTCTTCCAGGTGTCATGACATGGGTTGCTATTAGTACAGCTCACCCACTTTCTCCCACCCTTCACCCTTGTTATCACTTATTCAGCTTTTCTTCTGTCCTGGGCTATCCATAATCTCCTTGCTTACCCACCCTTTTCATCTCTCTCTCTCTCTCTGTGGGCTCCATCTCCATCTATCCGCTCATCTCTCCCTTCCCCGCCCCTCACTCAACTTCGTCTTCATCATAAATGCCACTTTTTCCTAGCTGTGAGCAAAGAGTCACTGGAATCAAAGTGTTAACTCTGCCTTCTTCCCACAGAAGCTGACTGACCTAAGATAACAAGGTGTGGAGCTGGATGAACACAGCAGGCCAAGCAGCATCACAGGAGCAGGAAAGCTTGACGTTTTGGGCCTGCTGTGTTCATCCAGCTCCACACCTTGTTATCTTGGATTCTCCAGCAGCTGCAGTACCTATTATCTCTGAAGCTGACTGACCTGTTCAGATTCACCAGCAATTTCTGTTTTTGTTTTCGATCTCCAATATCCACAGTTCTTCGTTTTATTACAGAACTAGTGAGTATTGTTTAAACATCTGGAGTCACCCTTTTAGGGCAGAGATGAGGAGAATTATTTTCTGAGGGTTGTGCAACTTTGGAACTATCTGCCTCAGATGGCAATGGAAGTAGGGTCATTGAACATTTGTAAGCCAAAGGCAGGTCAATTTCCTTTCCTAAATATAAATTTTAAAGTAAGATTTTGAAGAATGGTCATTGGACTCAAAATGTTAACTCTGCTTTCTCCCCACAGACGATGCCAGACCCACTGAGTTTCTCCAGCAATTCTTGTTATCTTGATTTACAACATCCACACCAGTGGAGTCAAGGAAAGGTCACTCGAGGAGGGATTTGGTACCATCATTTCTGAAAAGGATGAAGACATCAGTAGGAAAGGCTGGCCATTCATTTAACAAGGGGAACCTGCGAATTGCTGAAACAGTCTGCAAATGACAAAAGGAGTTAGGTAAAAATTTTAAATAGATAAATGAGTGGCTGATAACATGCAACAGAGACAAGGACAATACTACATGTTACAAGAAGAAAGGTTAACACAAGATGATTCAGTTTTATAGTGAAGATTTAAATCAAGGATATGACTTCAAAGTGCACAATTTATGAGAGTAAAACAACTATGGGTTGAAAGTAGTGGAAGAGAACTCTGGGGGAAATGTCAGCAATAAATACTACACACAAAGTCTTTAGCACCAGGAATGGGCTTCTGAGTAGAACGGTTGAAACAAAAACTTCCAATTCGAAGAAACTGAGCTTTGAAGAAATTTAACTTCGTTTATTCTAGTTGGATGAACAAAGGATAGATTCAAGTAGAAGAGTGTGGGGCCAACTATTTCAATAGGTGGATAGAAGAGATGGATAGAATGGTCTAAAATGCAATAGAGTTTCGTCAGACAGGTTTAAGCTCCTTCATGGTTTTCCTCATGACTGATTTGAGTTGTATTATGTGGGGAAGGGGGAGGAGGAGTTGAGAGTGGGGTACTGGAAGGAAATATGAACGAGGTGAAATATCAAGCACGAGCCAGATGTTTCCCAGAGGGAAACGCAAACTCAAAAGGGGAACATGACAGGAAACTGCATGATTAAAAACTTTTCTTTACATATCCAAATACCCTTTTCTTGAAAAAATCTAAAAATGTATATTAACAATGACCTTTTCAGAAGCTATAAAAAAAGTTACTATTTGTGACTAAAGACCTTTGCAGCTATCAAAATACACCGATATGTCCCTTTCATGTTCATATTTGCATATCAGTTCTGAAAAGCCCCAACTGAGCATTATACACCAAGATTATTGGAGACTGACAGAAATATACAGCACTTCTGCACCATATTAAGAAAATAAAAATACTTTGACCTGTGTTTTTTCTCACTTTACCCCATTAATCCAAAGTGTTTTGAGTTTCAGTTATTTAACCACAATTACATCCTATTACAAAGAAAATTTCACAAAATATTGACATTGCTGGCTGGGTCTGCCTTTGTTGCCCACCCATTGTTGCCCTGGAGAAGGTGATGAGCTGTCTTCTTAAACCACAGTAGGTCAAGGACTGGGTAAAGTCCAGCAAACAGCTGCTCCCACTAACATTGGGTTCGGTGCCATATTTTCCCCCCTTTCCAGTTTCGCCTCTCCTCCCCTCAATGTAGTCAGCTTTATTGGGGTATAGTTCCAGGAAGAAAATGGCCTCAGTGTGAAAATCTTACCTGGGGTGAAGCACCAATGACTGGCAACCACCATCATTCTCCTGGGATTAACATTAGAGCAGAAATACTACAACAATCCCCGACCTGGTTCAATGATCAGATATAAGATCACAATCTGAAATGCAGTCAGCAAGAAACTGACAAATTTTTACAAAGGTCAGCCAGCAGCATCAGTAATCTGATTGGCCAGTAGCATTAGATCAGGTAGTGAGCACAACTAGAGCTGTGGTTGGACTTGCGAAGAAGTGGCATGGATGTGAGAGGCATCAAGCCCTGGGAGTTTTGGGTAGGAAGGGAATTCAGCATAGGATTGGGGGGCATACTCTAATGTACTCTTCTTTCCCACCTTTTCACCAACCTAAATGAAAAATAACCTTCCTAAACTAGCTCACCCTTTTACTGCCCAGTATCCTGAAGCAGCGTAGAAACTGTGGACCTTAAAAGGGCAGTCATTAGCCCCTTGGTAGATTTAAAGGGCAGGCAGAATAGTAGGTGCCTTGTGTGTACTGATGAGTGCAAGATAAAAAACATTCAACAAAATGTGTCCTTTTTTCAGCAATAGTCAAGATCTACATTTCCCAACAGTATTAACCAACAGTAAATATAGAGCACACCGATGCTGTCTTTCCAACCTCAGCAGTGATAAAGCCAGTTGTAGCATCATCTGAAATCCGATGACTCAGAACAGACCAGAAATGAGAGAGTTACTCATTACACGGGTGGCATTCACAGATATTTTCACTGGTTTCATAAATATCGCTATCTTGTAGAATTTTGGATAACTTTCCACTGGCATCTCATGATTCAGATTTTGCTTGACTGTGATACACATTTCACTGCCGTTTGCCACTCTCAGTTTGTAACTCTTCCCCAGTGAGAAGATCATGTTTTCAGTCCCAGTTTGGAAGCCTGAATACACATTCTAGGCCAACACTCTCAAGACAGAGAGAGAGTGCTACACAGTTGGAGATGCCATCTTTCAGATGAGATGCTAAACCATGAATAACTTCATACACAAGTGGATATTAAAGATCCTACACTACTATTTTGAAGAATAGCAGAAGTAAGCTCCCCTGTGCAGGTTAAGAATAAGTAAGATGATCTGTTCATTGTACTAGACTCAGCTGGAGTGTTTTTTAAAAAATTGAGGGTGACATATTGTAGGAAGGATGTGTGTGTATTAGAGACTGCAGATGCAATTTACAGGATGCTTCCAGGAATGAGAAACTTCAGTTATAAAGGAAAAAGCTTAAACTGGCCCCTTAGAATCCCTATAGTGTGGGAGCAGGCCCTTTGGCCTGACAAGTCTACACTGACCCTCAGAGCATCCCACCCAGGCCCATCCCCCATAATCTACACATCCCTGAACACTAGGGGCAATTTAGCATGGCCAATCCACCTAACCTGCACATCTTTGGACTGTGGGAGAAAACCCACACAGGGGGTCACCTGAGGTTGGAATTGAACCCAGGCCCCTGGTGCTGTGAGGCAGTAGTGCTAACCACTGAGCCACTGTGCCACCCAACCACCTAGGGAAGGCAGCTCAAGGAAGATCTGATTAAGGTTTTCAAAAATGATGAGCAAGCTGGATAGCGTAGATAGGGAGAAACTGTTCCCGTTCATAGAAGGAACAAGAAGAGGGTATGGGTTTAAAGAGATGTGCAAAAGAAGCAAGGGTGCTATGAGAACAAGAAAAAATTTTTTCACACAGCAAGTAGTAAGGGCCTAGAATGCACTGCCTGAAAATGTGGCGGAGGCAGGTTCAATTGGCGCATGTCAATGATTATTTCAATACAAATAGCTTACGAAAGTATGGGAAATACGGAGGAGATTGGCACGAGGTAATGGTGCTCATTTGAAGAGCCCGCACAGCCACAATGGACCAAAAGCTCTCTTTGTATGCTGTTACAATTCTGTGATAGGAACAGGAGTTAGCCATTCAGGCCACCAAGCCTGCCCATAATTCAATATAATCATTGCTGATCGAACACTTCAAAGCCTCGTACTCACCCCATCTCCATTACCCTGTCGGCCACTGATAATTAGAAATCTATCAATCTCCACCACAAACACACACAAAGACTGAGCCTCCACAAACCTCCATGGTGGAGAATTCCAAATATTCACCAATTTGAGTAAAATAATTTCTCCTCATCTCATTATCACTTTGCTGTTTGAGAGACCTTGCTGTGTGAAAATTGGTTACCGCGTTTCGTACATTACACCAATACCACACTTCATCGGACTTCACTAGCTGTCAAGCACTTTGGGTATTCTGAAGTTTTGAAAGGTGCTACGGAAAATGAAAATATTTCCTGGTAAAAAAAATTTGCTATCAAAACTGAACAACCTGTTCTATACTGAACTTATGCCCTTTTCTTAAAAAAGAAAAATACTAAAATAAACATATTTATACACAACAAATGAGGAAATCTGAATAAACTGACTCATCAGGCTAAACCCTAGAGGTATGACACCTGGATTGTAAATGTTGGGATCATGATGAAGCTTTGACTTTTCACTTTGTTTGGGATTATTGCACAGAGGAGTCCTGAAGAGATGCTCAGAAATTTGCATTTATTCCACCAGTAGCTACAAAGCATGCAGAACCAATGTACATTGATGTCAGAGGATCCCAAGGGTGGTAAAACAGGAGCAAATAAAAACTGGATCCTATGTAAAAATAATCTCGTGTGTCAGCAGCAGTAAGTGGGCTGTATACAAGCATCAGAAGCAAAACCACCATATTCCCTTCTCAATCAATCACAAAAGCATTTTAACAACCTAGAGAGATTTGCACATTCATCTCCCCTCAAAATCAGATTTCCTATGCACCTCACCTTAGTGCAAACATAATTACAGACCTCTCCCACCCTCTTCTGTCAGGCAGATGTTTGTATACACATACAAACAGATTCAAGAAAAGCTTCTTCCCTGCTGGTTTAGACTCTGAATGGACCTCTCAAATTTTTAATTTAATGTTGGCCTCGCTTTTTGTGCACCTTCACTGCAGCCGCAACATTGTATTCCTCGCTCAATCCGATTACCCTAACGCACCTGGTACAGTGTGATTTGTCTGTTTTGCAAGCAAAACAAAATTCTTCATTGTACCTAGGTACATGTTGCAATAATATATCAAATAAAAACAACTTTCAGTATCATTATAAGGAGGAAAAATTATTTTCTTTACAAAGTTAATTTATAGCACATTGGGTTTTGTGTGCATGATCAGCTCTCACAAAAATGGGTAGACATAAATCAGGAAATTATTTCCTTTCCCTAGAGAGGATGAAAACATGAAAGGGATCTGGAGAATCCTATAAGAAAATGTAAGTTAAAAGTTGAGAAAACGCCACTGAGTCATTATTCTCAAACTCACGCAACATAGAATCCAACAGCGTTTGATCACCCACAGATATTCAATTCAGAAATTCGCCCCCTTTCAATAAACAGTGCTTTTCCAATTTATCTTTTCCAATGTTTCCCACTTGTGCAATACTTAACAATACCTCAATTTGTTTATTTTTGTTAAAAGCTTCAAACTACCCAAACGTAATTCACTCCATAGACAGAAGAAAAGTCAATATATTTTCTTGGGTTTTCACTATTCTTTCTGTCATAACCAGGGTAGGAACCTCATAAATACACAGGCTGATCTCTCCAGTTATGCCTCCATGAATTATGGTAATGAAAAGCTTACAAAGTATTACAGAAAATGTTTTTAAAAACACCTGACATGGAGAACATCTCAACCTCACTTAATTGGTTTCTACTTTTATTTCCTTGTACATCAAGATGTTAGGTTCATTACCTAATCGCTGTGCAGTTTAAAAGCTTTGAACTCAGTCTAATTAGTAAATGGTCAAACGCCATCTCTGGTGGTGCAAATTAGGGAACATCAGTATGCCTACCTTGGTATGCCTCAGCTTGCTGCCCATCCTGCAAAAGAAACAAGTTAAAATTAGCCAGCACATCTCGGGATTTTGTAAACAAAAATGGCATCACTAAAATAGCGCGTTACTTTGCTTTACTTAGTATACTTGGCTTCCTTTAAAAATAACTTGGATCAAATAGTGCTTTGTAATGTCAAAGTTTACTATTTGCAGCAATTTTGCAAGTAATGGGATGTGTGCAAATTGGCTGCTGCATTTACTACATTATGACTTACTACATTTCGGAAGCACTTTGGGAAGTTATAAAGTCATACAGCATGGAAACAGACCCTTTGGTCCAACTCATTTCTGTCGACCAAGTTTCCCCAAACTATACTCGTCCCATTGGCCTGCATTTGGTCCATATCCTTCTAAACTTTTCCGACTCATATACCCATCTAGATGCCTTTAAGATGTTGTGACTCTACCGGCATTGACCACTTCCTCTGGAAATTCATTCCACATATGAAACACCCTCTGCGTGAAAAAGTTGCCCCTCAGGTCCCTTTTAAATCTTTCTCCTCTCACCTTAAAATTATGCCCACTAGTTTTGAACATCTCAAAGGAAAAGACCTTTGCTATTCACTTATCCATGCTCCTCATGACTTTATAAACCTCTATAAGGTCACCCTCAACCTCCTATTCCCCAGTCAAAAATGTCCCAGCTTATCCAGATTCTCCTTATAACTCAAACCCTCCATTCCCTGCAACATCCTTGTAAATCTTTACTGCACCCTTTCCAATTTAATAAAATCTGGAGTTTCTGAACGTTTTGCCATATTAATGAAAGGCTTACAATCAGAAGGTCCAGTTGAACTTTCCAAAAATCTTAAACAGGAAATTCTACACAGTGCTACAATAACATCAGTAACAGCAGTATGTGCTGAGAGCTTCAGTACCTTACTGATTAGAATAATCCTGAACCAAGGTTATTCATCTGTTAACAATGGTTTGGAAGTGTAATGCATGGTGTAAGAACATAAGATATAGGAGCCGAATTAGGCTACTCGACCCAAAGAATCTGGTCTGCCATTTAATCATAGCTGATATGTTCCTCGACTATATTCTCCAGCCTTCTCCCCCATCCTTTAATCCCCGTACCATTCAAGAACCTATCTCTGTTTTAAAAGACACTCGATGAATTGGTTTCGACAATTTTACATTGCAATAAGTTCCACAGATTCATTACCCTCTGGATAAGGAAATTCGTCCTCATCTCAGTTCTGAAGGGTCATCCCCTTCACTCTGCCACAGTGTCCCTGGGTGCTCCCAGCATGATTTTACTCTCCTTGGAGATGGTGAGACAAGTGGTGAGAAGGGTAAGGAAAATGGATGCGTTGGCCCTAGGGACACACTCATCCACCCTTCACCACTTCAGCAACTGAAGTTGTCTCCAATTACCTCAATTTTAGGGCCATTGGAGGCACCACTGACAGGCAAGCAATTGGTTTCTCAAAGCCAGGCCCCTGACTTTGCTTCCGATTCCATAACAACCCCCACCGCGAGACAAAAAAAGCTTTTCTGCAGCTTGACCCCAGGGGAATAGGCCTCTTTCGTGCTCAGCCTTTAGGACCTAGGACCTTCCAGCCTCTTATTGGCTGCCACTGTTTTGATTGTAAGCTCTTAAAAGGAGACAAATTGCAGGCAATCCACTGGATTTTGTCATTGTGGGAGCAGCATGTTAGTGGCCACATAACACTCACCCCCCATTCTTCAAAAACAAAGGGAAAATCAGAACCAGTGTTTGTTTCTCAACAGGAAAATAACAGGCACTTCAAATACTTTACAATGGTCACAGAAATTGGAAGTTGGCCGTTTAACAACTTTTTAATGCATCTGCTGCCAACACCTACTTAGCTTCCGTTATTAATAAACTTTCTCCCGAATGCAAGTACTGTGCAATGAGATAGGATTCACAGGATAGATCTCAATATGAACACGCCCCTGGGCAGCAGTGGCCATTATAGAACTGAATTTCACATTCAGTGTGAGGGAAAGAGGACTGGACCTCAGACTTTGTTTTTAAAATGAAAACACAAGCGTAATTAAGAGGGAATGAAAGCAGAACTGGCTCAACTGAGTTGACAAATTAGGTTAAGCAATGAGTCAATGGAGATGCAGTGGCAGATATTGAAGAATACACAGAATAGATACATTCCATTGAGAAAGAAGAATTCCAAGGAACGGACTCACCATTCATGGTTAACTTCAACTTTATACATAGTATTAAAATAAACTTTAAAATGCTATAATAGGGCAAAAAAGAACAAGTGGCAGATCAGAAGATTAGATAGAATAAAAAGAACAATAAAGAGAAGGGCCAAAAAACAGGATAAAATTAGAGTGTGAGAGAAAGTTTACCAGACATTTAAAAACCGATATTTAGAGTTTCTATAAAATTTAATTTTAAAAAAAACAAATGAGTGATGTCCTATAGAACGGGAGCCTGCAGAATTAATTACGGAAAATAAGCAAAAGGAAAATGAACTGAACAGGTACTTTTTGTCAGTCTTCACTACAGAAGATTCAAGTAATTTCTAAGAATTAGCAATACATCAGAATGGAGGAAGAAATTGAGGAAAACTAAATTACCACAAAAATGGTACTGTGTAAAATGTTGGGGCTATGGGTTAACAATTTCCTGGGTCCTGATAGATTTCATCCTCTGATCTGAAAAAAAAGGCTAGTGAAATAATTCCTCAATTGATTTTAACCGCCCAAAACTCTTAATTCAGGGTTGGTCCCATTAGGTTAGAAGATCATGACCATAATTCCTTTATTTAAAAAGGGAGAGAGACAGAAAGCAGGATACTACAGACCAGTTAGACTAACATCTGTCACAGGGAACACATTAGGAGTTACATGAATCAAGAAAAAGGTTTTATGCAAGTACACTAAGTAATTAGGAAAGCTAATAGAATTTTATAACTTATTGAGGAGATTGAGAACAAAACAAGGGAGGTAACGCTTAACTTACACAGGACACTGGTGAGACCAGATCTGCAGTATTGTCCGCAGTAATGGTCACATTAGCTAAATGAAGGACGCAAGTACATTGAAGGTAGTTCAGAGAATGTTTAAGACCATAAGACCATAAGACATAGGAGTGGAAGTAAGGCCATTCGGCCCATCAAGTCCACTCTGCCATTTAATCATGGCTGATGGGCACTTCAACTCCACTTACCCGCACTCTCCCCGTAGCCCTTGATTCCTTGCGAGATCAAGAATTTATCAATCTCTGCCTTGAAGACATTCAACGTCCCGGCCTCCACTGCGCTCCGTGGCAATGAATTCCACAGGCCCACCACTCGAGACTAATAACCAAAATGACTGGTGAGGAAAGAGTGAACAGACTAGATTTGTATCTGCTGGAGTTCAGAATGAATAACAGGCAACTTGTTTTTTTTATTAATTCACAGTATTTGGGTGCCACTAGCTAGGCCATATATTGTCCATCCCTAGCTGCCCTCAAGAAGGTGATGGTGAGCTACATTCTTGAACTGTTGCAGTCTACACCCACAACGTCATTAGGGAGGTAGTTCCAGGATTTTGGCTCAGCACCACTGAAGGAACAGCATTATATTCCTAAGTCAGGATGGTGGGTGGCTTGGAGGGTAACTTGCAGATGGTGCCATTCTCACATATTTGCTGTCCTTGTCCTTCTAGATAGAAATGTTCATAGGTGTGGAAGGTGCAGTCTAAGGAGCCTTGATGATTTTTTTCAGTGCATTTTGTTGGTGGTACACATTGCTGCTGCTGCTGAGCATGTGGATAGGATCCCAGTTGAGTGGGCTGCTTTGTCCCAGATAGCATCAGGTTCCTTAAGTGTTGTTGCAGCTGCACTCATCCAAACAAGCGTGGAGTGTTCCATTACACTCCCGATTACATTCAATGGCGGTCTCTCGCAGCCGCCAGTGACTCTCTTCCACTCTCAGAGTGAGTCCATTGGTGGCTGTACAGTTCAATGTGGCTTCCACAGAGTCTGCCACATGTGGGCAGGAGGTGGTCACCTGAAGGGGTGGGTGGCGTGCTGACGTGGCAGCGTGCTCCTTTTTACTGTTTTTGTCTGGCTTCTGCTTTTTCCCAGAAGGCAAGTCTCGAGATGCTTGATGCCTTCCTAGAAGCTCCTCCTCCACTTTAGGCCAGTGATTCCCAGGTGTCTGTCGGAATGCCACGCTTCGCCAGTGAGGCCTTGAGGATATTCCTGATACCCTGTGTCCACCTGGGGAATGCCTGCTATTTCGGAGCTGGGAGCAGAGCCCCTGCTTGGGAAGTCTCATGTTGGTCATGCGGACAACATGTCCAGCCCAGCGCAGCTGTTCAAGGGTCAGTGCCTCAATGCTGGTTGATGTTGGCCTGGCCGAGGACACTGGTGTTGCTGCATCTGTCTTCCCAGCGGATTTGCAGGATCTTGAGCAGGCAGCGTTGGCGGTACAGCTCCAGCGCCTTGAGGTGTCTGCTGTAGACAGTCCACATCTCATAGCCAGAGAGCAGGGCGGGAACCAAGCCCAATGCCGAGTCAAAGCAACACACAGCAAGACCATCCAACTTATTCTGTCACCAGCAAGTCACCAGCCAGCCAATGAAAGTATTGCTATAAACATGAATCAATCAATCAGGAGCCAACAGTTAAAACATTAATGAAAAGCCAAATTGAGCAGTCAACAATCTGCCCCATCAACGTGAAAAGTTCCAATTGACAAAAAGGTATAAGTCAATCTTCTCAAGGAGCCAGATAAGGTCACCAAATTCAGGGAGCAACTGGATAAGTATTTATCAGAGCCAGGCATGACTTTTGGTGAAGAGTGTACAATTGTATCACCACACAAACTTTCAAGCAACTTGAACATAAAATCTATGCTGACAATTCATGTGACGGAGAGCTGTATTGCTTGAGAAAGGTTTTTGAAGGTGATGCCAAACAAAGAATATGTCAGGCCTCTCCAGTGAATGTATACAATCCTTGACACTGTTCTGAGTATAACAGGAGTTTTCCCTAATGTCCTGCCCAATGTTTATCCCTCAACCAGCATTAGCAGAACAGATTGCCTGGTCCTTATCACAATGTTGTATGTGGGACACTGCCGAGGGCAAACTGGCTATCGCATTGTTACAATGCTTCACAAAGTATTCAAAAAAACAAACATTTAGCATATTCTGAGGTTGTGAAATGCCGTGTATAAAATACTTACCCATCTTTTTGCTTAATTTTAAAATTTCTTCAATTTGGCCATGCTACTGGTAAGAAAGCCCCTGGTAGGGACTAAGTCTTTAGGTATGAATAGAAAGTAGGCTGGGTTAGGGTCATATTATGCTGGGCTGTAGTCCAGTTGCACAAAAGAAGCCCATTTCTGAAGAAGAGTCTAGGCCCGAAACATCAGCCTTCCTGCTCCTCTGATGCTGCTTGGCCTGCTGTGTTCATCCAGCTCCACACCTTGTTATCTCTGAAACCCAATTTGTTTAATTTTCCCTCCTTCACAGAAGCACAGCAAAACAAAGAAGACCTGTGGTTATAAACATAAACATAAACACTTACTACTTAATAGAACACGTGGACTTGTCCAAATAAACTTGGATATGTGAATCAATTATCTCTAGTGACAATGTTCTCCCCTCTTTGTAAAAGAGTATAATTTCTGTTGCAGTTCATTTCCACAGTCACCCACTTCCTTCTACTACCTCAAACCAAATATTCATTATCCTCCTCTGAGCCTCAGTGAGCCTCATATCAAACGCAGACTGAATCAAAGACAAAAGGTCCATCTTCCACTCATTTATAATTTCCCTCCTGTCTCATAAACAGAGGTCAGGAGTATACGGCAGTAAAGAAGCCTAGAAATCTGGCTGGTTTTGTGCTCTCTTAACCAGAGATGCCACATATTGTACCCTCCCGATATGACACCCGAGATCATAGAATTGTAGATTGTGAAATGAGGCCATCTGACCCATCTTTCCTGTGCCAGCTCTTTGAAAGAGCTGCTCCAAGAGATCAGCTGACTCAGCACAGTC
Source organism: Ginglymostoma cirratum (assembly GCA_024137785.1). Taxonomy (NCBI): domain Eukaryota; kingdom Metazoa; phylum Chordata; class Chondrichthyes; order Orectolobiformes; family Ginglymostomatidae; genus Ginglymostoma; species Ginglymostoma cirratum. The sequence continues at coordinate 27,461,050 of JAHRHZ010000039.1, forward strand.
TGGACTTGGCTCTCCCATACTCTAATGTGGATTAAAGTGTCACAGGATGAACTCAACAGAATCAACAAGAGCAGCACGATGTGAATTATTTCACCAATATCCTGGGGTAAAGTGTCATATAACTGTCAGTGGGAGAGCATTAGGGTTGGTATCCAGATTATTTTAAGTTTAAAACTTGGAACTAAATCAAAGCCATGAGGTGCTGATTATCTGAGGAGCCATATTAAATGGACGAGCATGGAGCTGTACCAGAGATTACGTCTCACTTCTCAACCAACTTGTTAAAAGGTTTCCAAGGACAACAGTAACTATGATTACCAGTACACCACAGAACAGAAACCCACTTTGGAGTTTAAGCAAGTTTTGCCAGCTCAGCCTTTCTGCTTAGACTTGAAAGTTACTGGAAGTGAAAATCTGAAGAGAAGGGAGGCCAGTTGGGGTAGGGGTTGACACAGAGAAAGTAAAGCTACGATTCAGCATAGAAACTGAAAATTATTCACTGCTGATGCACAGTCACATATCACTGCTGACAAATGTTAGTTAAAAACCATGAGTGACACATACGATGCACTGAACTGTAGGATACTGCAAATACTGATACTATATGCTATGCAAGTCATATCTTGTCCTTTATCAGAATGATTAGGTTGTTTCTGAAACACCTTTCCATCTTCACTCCTGATTCTAATACCATTCTGATAAGTCAATATGTGTGAATACGATATAATTATGTATTTCTGAAATCCAAACTCATGCTGCAGTTATGGCTGAATTCCATTCACAGTCTCCAGTGCATCTCAAAATTAGTATTTATAGGTGAGCCTTGACATAATATCTCAGCAGAGTAGCATGAGGTATTCATGTTGTTGACAGTCAGTGATTCGGGCCAATTTTAAGCCACTGCATCAGGAAGGGAGCTTGAAGACTGACCAGAATATTTAGGAAAGCAAATCATGCTAGAAGCAGAAATATTATATCACACTTTCTCTTGCATCAGAATCCTAACACAATCTACAGAGGCCACATAAAAGACTCAGCTGGCCACATCAATGACAGAGAAAACAAACGGCCCACAAATATAGTCGATGACTATTAGGCAGATCAAATTATTGTTTATTTCTGGATGGAGAACCTCTGTGACCAAATCAGTAAATTAATTCAGTCTCATGGTTACCATTTTATTTCTTCCCATGGCATTGCTGTCACCAACCTTTTCTAATCATTAACAATTTTCAAAGTGAACCAATGCAGGATTCACATAATCCGTCACTGTGGAGAAGACAAAGGACCCCCACCTTTAACCAATATCACCAATGGCCCATTCACTGCCAGGGATCCCTCAACCAAGACTAACTCCAGGATTACACTCAAAAGTAATCTGCATCACTGTACTGTATCAACAATACATTGACAGAGCCTTTGTTTCCACATCTTTTTACAAATCAACTGCTCACAGCTCTGGACCAGCCCAAAACCTTAATTTTCTTACCAATCTTCCTAACAGCCACAACAACATGTTCTTAAAAGCACTGCAAAGACAAAACCTCAAATATAACCACCACTAATCTGCAATATGTCCATTAAGTCAACTTAGGTTGAAGATGAAATAGGTCTCTAAAATATAATAAAATCATTCCCAGCTCATCTACCGCAGTAGCCCTACTGGAGTAACCAGTACGCGCATTCAACCCCGAACCAACTGCCCTCTCAGACCTCTGCCTCACAGTCACCCTGCCATAAATATTGCCCTTCTTTCCTCTCCATTTATACCTCTGAAAAGGTGTCAGGAGAGTCGACTGTCTACCTGCTGACCCCCTTTTGGGCGTCTCTCTTCCTTCCAGCTGTGCCCATGCCATAGCGAAGGTTGGCAGCAGGGACGCACGGCTGACAGATTGAAGGGTTAAACTGGTGAAGTGCCTGTTAAGAAGTTGGCGATCACCTGTCAAAGCAGTCACTGCACTCTCTTCAAGAAGACATACTTTGAACTGTAACGGCCCAGGCTAGAGCTCTTCAAACTGACTAATCTCTGGCTGGTCAGTTTGATGAAGGAAACACCTCTGGCACTTCAGCTGACCTTCACAAGTTGACAACAAGTTGGGAAATAGGTACTCCTGACTGGTAAAATCTGGAATGGATTGTCAAGATATACCATAATTGGCCTAAGAACCTTGAGTTCGCATGTGGCAGACTGGATTGGGGGGGTTGAAAGCATTTTATCTTCAAATTTGCCCCCAATGGAACCCTGTAGGGGATGGGGTGATGCCAGGATCCTGACCCATCACCAATATCAAGAGATTTAAGTTCCTACCCGTCTCTTGTCAGTAAACAAAAATGTCACCACAGAGTTAAAATACCCACTTCGCAGTACATGACAGTCCGCAGCCATAGATGTAATTATGTAACTTCAGTCTATAAAGTAGAATTCAGCTCTTGGAATAATGCATGATACAGTTGTCTCAAAAATCAATCCATGTGGTCGCCCTTCATGGTTCAGCTGGTTAAGACAGTAAATAATTGAGCCATTGGGAGCATGTAGGCACTAGGTTTGATCTTCAGTCTGTGTAGAATTAGTTTGAAGGCTCCCACATGAAGAATTGCCATAGGGCAAAGGGTACACTGCAAATCGTCGCTATTTTACAAGTGTAGCAAAGAGAAAGAGGGAAGCAAAATGATAAGAGAGGGGAATAGTACATCATTATGTAGGAAATACTGAAATGGTATTAGATTGTAAGTTATATTTTAATTGAAACATTTCAAAAATGCAATGGGCCAATATGAGGTCATCCTTTTCAGATCTAAGACAACAATTCAGATTTTTTTTCAGAAACAGCAAAATCTTTGAGAGGCTCAAAGAGATGTGTGTTCAGTTGCAAATGATAAAAGCTAATGGACAGGTCAAAAGGGCCAGTCGAATCTTAGTCTTAAACTCAGAAGGGACTGGGATTTAAAAAAAAGTGAGGAAATGATATTTCAATGATACACAGCAATGCAGACCCACATCAGTCATTTGAAGGCTGAAAGCAAACCATTTCAGAAACTTTTTGTTTCAATGAATGATGTCAAGTATTCAATGTATTTCTCATTTTTTTCAATTTGACACATTAACCTCTTTAACACAAGTGAAATCTGCTTCTTCCCCCATGATTGTCTAGATAAGTAAACTTTTGACTGACTTGCATTAACTTTTTTCTGTTTATAACATTCAATTAAATTCTGGGTACAGAACGAGAGGGAGATACACTTGTCCTTGGGGTGTTGGGGGGTCGGGGGGGTGGGGGGGGAAGCGGAACGTTTGATTAAACTGAATAAAAGCAGAAGAGTTCAAGTTGCATAAACATGACTCATATTCCTTTGGAGTTTAGAACGTTGTCCTAACAAATCTTCAGGCTGCGCGCAAAAAAGCTACCACCTCTAGTAGGAGAATCCTAACCCGATCTTATATTTGCAACTGAGCCATTTAGGAGTACAAATAGGAAGCATGTTCTCACATAAATAGACGCAGAAATCAGTAACGCTCTCCCTAAAAAAAAGTGCGGCTGCTGGATCAACTGAAATTTTTAGGACTGAGATTGGCAGATTGCTTATTATTACATAAAGGAAGCAAGGGATATGGATCAAAGGCAGGTCAACAGAGTTTAAGGTGCAGGTCACCCACAACCTTACTGAATAGCAGAAATAAGCTGCAGGCACTGAATGGTTTTCTTATGTTCTGACGTGATTAGCTACACTGTGCAACACTGAATTCATATAAGCCTCGGCAAATCATTTTGTAGAAACACTTTCAGAGACCTTTCCTGTCAGAATGACAGGAAAAGCACAACTCCAGCACATGCTTTAACAAAGTCCACAGCTGGAAAATCAGCGGTTTTCCTCAATTTTAATTTAAGTAAGTAATCTCTATGCATAAAACGTAGCAATCGTTTTAAATACTCCCATTCAACTGACACACTACCAAATGTCCCTCGGTAACGTGTCTTGGAAGGAATTCGTTCATGTACCATCTACAACATAGCTGCTTGACAGTATAGAACTTGTGTACTGCTGAGAAAAAGACAAAGACATTTTGTTGAAGCTTTTTACCTTGCATTTATCAGGACAATTCACAAGAAGAACAACAAAGGGGAAAACCAACATTTGTACTGTATTAGCGGAAAGTGCTGTTTTTTGCCTGGCAAGTGGACATTGATTGGTAGAGAGATAAAAGGTACTGCAGATGCTGGAGAATCCGAGATAACAAGGTGTGGGGCTGGATGAACACAGCAGGCCAAGCAGCATCATAGGAGCAGGAAAACTTGACGTTTCGGGCCTAAACCCTTCATCAGAAATCTATTGATTGGTAGAGATGTTGTTCTGCAGAAAATACCCGTTAATGATGATTAAGTTAACTGCCAGTTTTGATTTTGTTTTAAACCAGTTTGATGGCAATTCTCAGGGCAATACCCTGACTGATGAGTTTGCCAATTGCCAGTTCATTAAGCGTCCCAAGATGGTCATGCTTGGTCATAGAAAATTCCCAGTCTACCTCAGATTAGGTCAGGCATCTCGTAAACTTGAGCAACAAGTGAAACTAGCTGTTTCATGCTGTAAGCAATGCAGTAGCAACGTAAGTGGTGTTCATAATTAACAGGGTGCTACCAGCAAGTCAAAAAAATGTCTGCCAATTGCACAAATGAATTATGTATTATATTATTTTCAGGAGCAGTGTGATGCCACGTCTGCAGGCCATATATGTCAAAGACTGACAGATTATAACCAACAGCCTATGCCCTCAACTGTTCATTACAAACAAAGCACAGACTGCACCAAACCAACCCAACAAAACTTGCAAGTATCCAAAATTAGATGCAATTCTGCAATTTGACAGCACTTGCTGGGTAATCCTGCGTGCCTGAGGAATTACACTGAAAACTACTTTAGGATTGCCGGACTTAAAATGTGGTGCCCTTGTGTGTAGCGGATGCTATATTTATATTTGTATACGGGGCTCTGTTCTTTGCAGATAGAAAGAATATGTAGACACTGAGCATGTTTTGACTCATCAAAATGGTTGGCAGCCATTTGTTAGTGCATTTCTCAAGGAAATACTCTGACTGATCAGAGTCAACATGCCTCATTTAAATTTAATGAAGTGTGGCTGTTAACCACCGATCATTAGCTGCTGCATCCTCCCATGGTAACATCTAAACTAATCAGCATCCACCTGACAATGAGTGCAAGATGAAAAGCTTTGATAAAACATCATTTTCCCCCTACAATACCTAAGTTCAACACTATTTGTAGAAATAAATCTTGAACACTGCTAGCTTCTTTGTGAAAAGTTCTCAAACCTTCAGTTCACTGTATTTTTAGCAGCTATCAAGCGTGATCCAGACTCCGTAGTCTCAGGCAACCATTCAAGGATTAATGAAATAGGTGTGCAAAAACAAAGTTTCCGATGGCAACAGGTCAATAACTTAAAAGTACAGATTTACAATAATTTACAAAATAGGGAAATTAGAAGATTTTTAAAATCTGTATGATCTGTTAAATAAAAACAAAAGGATGACCAAAGCAGCCACACCAGGAAGTTTCAACTACATTCAATATGTACTTGACACTGTAAAATGTGCCGAGCTATTGGAAGACTAGTAAGAGTGTAAGCAACTGGAAAGCCCTTTCAAAGAACCAGCACAAGCCTGATGGGCCAAAAGGCCATCTTCTGTGCTGTGTGATACATTGATTGAACCCGAAGATTTATTTTATGGGGTGAATTAACAAGGCAACAATATATATCTCATGAAGTTCATGCTTATGGTGGAACTTCACATGTTATTGGATGGGCAAACTAATAGAAAGAGATGGGGTCATCCACAGAAGTCTTAGGTTTTAAAGAATTAAAACTGATAAAGACATGAAACTCAGAACAAATGAGAATGGGAGGATCTCACTTTGATTTATTTGCGGGAAGGCAAATCAAGCTTGCAGAAAGGTAGTAAATCAGTTTTCCTCTTTACAAATGCTGTGTTCAATATCTCAGCCATGACTGTAACCTTTCTCTTAGTCCTTAACTGTTCCAATGAGTCTAACATGGCACCTAAGATACAGAAACGTTATTTTTGACAATATTACAAAACATTCAGCTTCCAGTGCGTAAGTCAATTTTCAACGCCTCAAAAGACCGCGTCCAAAAAAAGTCCTGTACATCTTAACTACATTCCCCGTATCACCTGCTTGATCCCATGCACCCAGTTAAAAGAGAAGTAAGTAACATTTGCATGGCGCATAGAAGGTAGAATACCAGGCAATGCGGCCTTTCAAGTATGTTTCTTCCATTCTATTAGAGCCTGACTGAGGCAACTAAAGTAAGCACAGCATGTCATGGCTGAAAAGGAGAATCAATTATATGCTGAGTATGTGTAGAAATACTTTTTGAGGCCAGGAAAATTGGATGGTCTTATGCCTTGTTGACTTACCTGCAGCAAACTACAGTAGATCTTTCTCACACGCTTACAGTTGGGGTCTAGCTTAAAAATAACAAGGCTTGGCAGCAGCTTTCCATAAAGATGTTCAGTGCACATTTAACTGTACTTCACTCATCTGCTGAGGAAACGGGTGCCCTAATAATTCAGTTGTCACCCTGGGGGCAGGCAAATCTCTCCGGGTGGCAGTACTCCCCAAGGATCACCCAAGTTTTCTGACTCGTTCAGAAAAGTCCTGTTTGACTATGAAGTACAAAAATGAAATTACTTTTTTAAAAAGGTCTATTTTAATAAAAAGCTGACCGAGTCTACCAATAAAACGTGTACACGACCTACGTACTGACTAACGAGACGGTGTGCATGGTTTACAAACAAGCTCCTGTTGCAATTTTCTTTGTGAAACCTTTATTGATTTCATCCCTCAGAAGAGAACAGAAGGGTCAGTGTAACCATTTGTTTTAGAAAACCATGAGTAAAAGTACATTTCTTTCTAGAATATATAGTTTCCTACATCACAACAGTGACTACACTACAGAAGTACTTGATTGACTATGAAGTGCAATGGGACATCATGAGCCATGAAAGGAGCGACATAAATGCAGGTTTTCACCCAAACGCATACAGTTTAACAAACGTCCCACAACATATTACTGCAATGCAGTGTAGTATGAGGTTGAATCCATATCCTGAAATTACCTGCACACGCACACAACAATATTTCTGGGCACGCGATTAAATTGTGGTTTAACAATAACCTCCCAGGTAACCAGATGTTTTTGATGTGCCGTGTGTCTAATGATTGATTTTTTAAATTGTGGGACAGTGCCTTTCTCACTGGCAATGAATTTCAGGACATGGGATCTAAATTGTATCCCCCCGGCACCACCGTCTTTGAAGACAAAGCAGTATTTGGATGTGGTGCATGAAGGGGGTGGGGAGGGGAATTCCCTGTTGGGAAACACTACAAATTTAAATCAAGAATTGTGAGACATTTGGAAAAGTAAATTGCTTTATTTAAAATGTGGTGGAATTCTGCAGGATGCAACCAGAGAGGCCTGTGGAGGGGACGTTGAAGTTTTACACCATTGCATTTGGAGACCACAGATTTGTTACAGTGCGGAAGGAGGTTATTCAGTCTGCATCGTATCTGCATGGACATGTGGAATGTTCATACAAAAATCTTCCCTCAGGTGGAGAAATGGGTAGAATGGAGTCAACAGCAAGTCATTGAGTGCATCATCTGAGGACCAACAAAAAAAACTCCCTCGTTCCACACTTAACCATTCTCAAAGGATTTAGAAACTACAAAGTCACACTGGGTAGAATTTGAATAAACTAGTGAATTATAGGGAGCGTGGCCACAGCAGATCCAGTTGTGGGTTTGTGTTGACTGGTTGACTCAATATATCTCAATTCCAGGTTTTCCAGTCAATCACAAGGCACGCATCCATCAAAGGGAGAATTTCACCTTAAGAGGGAGCTCTGGGAGGAGTCAGGACTTGTGCAGGATAAAGGCATCATGTCAGCTTCAGGAAAAGGCATGGGAATGAGGTCACCCTCTGGGTGGTGCTGGAGGCCTTTTTAAATAAATAATTTACGGAAACGTGGGCATCGCTGGCAAAGTCAGCATTTATTACCTATTCCTATTTGTCCCCAGAGGGCTCACTGGTCAACCACATTGCTGTGGGTTTGGAGTCACATATGGTCCAGATCAGATAAAGATGGCCCTTTTCCCTTCCCTAAAAAGGTCATTAGTGAACAAGATTGCTTTTTGTAACCATTGTCGGCTGCTCTGTGACTGTCTTCAGGGTAGCTATTTTATTCCAGTTCTTTTTAAAATTAAACGTAAATGTTGCAATCGCCATGGTGGGATTTGAACCTATGCCCTCAGAACATTAGTCTAGGATTTTGGATTACTAGCCCAGCCTCAGATAACAAGCAGGCCTGGTCGAAAATTACAGTCCTAGACTGTAGAATGCAGTCCTACAACTGGATTCAGTGCGAAAAAGATTCAGTGATCTAAGGGCAGGAAAGATGGGTTTTTTTTATTCACTCACAGAATGAGGGCATCACTGGCTAGGCCAGCATTTATTGGACATCCTGAACAGCCTAGCAGGCTGTTAAGTGTCAACCTTATTGCTGTGGGTCTGGAGTCATGTGTAGGCCAGATCAGGCAAGAATGGAAGCTTCCTTTCCTAAAGAACATGATTGAATCTGATGAGTTTTTCTGACAATCAATGGTCATCATTGACTCTTAATTCCAGTTTTTTCAAATTGAATTAAAATTCCACTATTTGCCATGGTAGGATTCAAACCTGGGTCCCTAGAACATTACTTGGATTGCTGGATTAACAGTCCAGTGATAATGCAACTAGGCCATCGCCTCAGATGCCATCAAATACATAAACTAACAAAACGTATGGAGACACACCATGCAGAAGGATGCTGATAAAGCCATTCTCCACACATCAACACACCTTGCAACTCTACTCATTCCTCTTTCTTAAGGCTTCTCCCTGTATCCCCATCTGAGCAGCCGACATTCATCATTTTAATGTCTTCTCAAATCCACATCCCAGTTACCATTCACAAAAAAGTTGCCCTGCCATCCTCTCCACTCCTTCCACTTAGTCACAGTCTTGCTAATTCACAGCACAGAAAAAGACACTTTGGCCAACTGAGTTTGAAACGGTCAAAAACAACCATTTAGCTATTCTAAACTCATTTTCCAGCACTTGGTCCACAGCCTCAAGTGCTTTGGCATGGCAACTGCACATCTAAGTGCTTAAATGTTTTTGCCTCTCTCACCCTTACAGGCAGTGAATTCCTGATTCCCTGAACCCTCTCACATCCTCTCTAAACCCTAAGTCAATGTCCCCGGTCATCGATCCCACCATTAAGGGAACAGTTTCTTTTTGTCCATTAAATCTATGCTCCTCATTGTTTTAAAATCTCAAATCATACAATCCCCCACTTCAGTCTCCTCTGTTCCAAGGAAAACAAACCCAGTCTATCCAATCTCTCTTCACAACTGTAAAACTCTAAAGCCCAGACAATATACTGGTAAATCCTGCACCCTCTCCAATGCAAATCGCATTCCTCCTATAATGTGGAGTCCAGAACTGCACACTGCAATCTGGCTTCTCCCACAGAACTCCCTGTTTTTGACTCCTTGCAAGGGAGAAGGGCACACAATGTGCTGAACAGAGGGTGACCTTCCTGTGATTGACACTCCGACCACTGGAGATGAATGGACAACCTTGGAGACTCAGCAGGTGGCACAGTCAATGGGCACTGCCAATGGAGAGTCAGAATTAGATATCAGTGTCACTCAGCCCTTAGCACTTATCCGTTGGATTGTGGTCACCACCAGCTTTTTTGATTTTGAACCTTTTCCCCGTCAGTTCCAATTCACGCACAAGTCCTAAAAGTGACACAGAACTCCAAGGAAGCATCGTCAGTCGTAGGACTCACACACACCCTCCTAGAGACATCATTGCAGGTACTCCAATCAAACAGGATCAAATCGTTACAGAGAGAGGTACACATCCCAATGTAGCAGAAGCAGCTCCTGAAGGTAGGGGCAGCAGGGAAAACCCAGGTAAATGCAAGACACCCCAAGCTTTGCAGAGCTTGAGGAAGTCATCCACGCACAAGACACTGTGTAACAGCAATGTAAAGTGTGTGGGGTGAGACTGAACATTTCTACCGCAAGCGCTATCTTGTGTCAGGCCCTTGTGCAGTCATCCAACTCCACGCAGAGTGGCCACTTGTACCAAAAATTAGCTCGGGGAGTTAACAGAGCGCTTGCTGCCCCTTACCTGTGGTCTGCACACTCGGTTTGTCATCTTACATAATATGGAGAAGAGCCTTGGCTGTCCAGTCCCTCACTGAAGTGCACCTAAAACATTCTTCAACTCGGATGGCAAGGGAGTGCTGTCGGGGCACGAGAAGAAAGGTGGAGAAAGGGTAGGTCGAAGTGAGAATTCCTCTCCCGCTTCTCACCAGTATCATGCCACACACTACTTTCAGACAGAGCCTCACATCCTGCCTCCTTCCACGATCACCTGTGTCTTTTCCTGCGCAGATACAGGTAAGAATGTCCCTGGCGTGGCTGTCGCAGACCCCAAACCCCAGTTTGCTCTCCAGCACAAATGTTTTAAAAAAAGGGCCACTAGGTAAGCTTCTTGCTGCTGCAAACTGAACCGCCCAAATCGGTTCAGGCATCTGAACTGCATCGATCACCTTTGTGCACACACGGTGCCCGTTGTATCCTTCCTCTGCTTGGGGTCCTCACAGGTGTCAACAACCACATCTTTATAAGGTAGCCCATGCCTCCACAGAGCTACCCGCTCACTTGGTTTGGAGGTATGTATCTCAGATGTTGATGCCACAGAATGAAGGAATCATAGCACCTTCCAACATGTCCAAAATTGATGTTGGTGATAACCTTCTGACAGTCGCATTCCGGCTGAACGTTAATGGGCAAGAACCTCTTGATTGAGAAATATCCCGTGACTACTAGAGGCCACTGCAGTGGCTACATCTGTGTAAATGGTGTCGCTGGAGCAAGTGGTGGAGGCTAGTACAATTACAATATTTTAAAAGGCATCTGATGGGTATATGAATAGGAAGGGTTTAGAGGGATATGGACCAAATGCTGGCCAATGGGACTAGATTCATTTAGGATATCTGGTCGACATGGACAAGTTAGACAGAAGGGTCTGTTTCCATGCTGTGCAGATATATGACTCTGTGACTTTTCACACCTGTGAGAATCCAGCTACTGCAGCAAATGGAAGAAGTTTTTCAGTCTAACTGCTCTCATCAGGACTTTTCCATAGGTTGTGGGAGTTCAAAACTAAAGGGCATAATTTTAAGCAGAGAGGAAAAAAAAATTTAACAGAGACCCGAGGGGCAACCTTTTCACACAGGGGGTGGTTCGTGTACGGAATGAATCACCAAAGGAGGTGGTAGAGTTACAACATTTAAAAGGCATCTGGACAGGTTCATAAACAGGAAAGGTTTAGAGGGACGTGGGCCAAACGCAGGCAAATAGGACTAGCTTAGCTTGGGAAACCTGGTGAGCATGGATGAATTCGACCAAAGAGTCTGGTTCTGTGCTGTATGACCCTTATGGCCCTGATCATAGTGGGCATAAAAGTGGCAGCTTTGCGAATCATGGCATTAGTCACCTGGGATATGTACATGCAAGGAGCAAATTATGCAATCCTGCATGAACAGGTCCTGACAGAAAGACGGAGGTGAAGAAATTCAGGGCTTTTGTGACTTTGAACTTTTGTCACAATTGATTGCCTTCCTGAGCAGCACAGGCAATGCATGGCCACACGGTACACATAATGTATCAGATCATATTTCAGCATTGAAACTGTTAAAAAGATCAATTTTTAAATTTTTCTTTTTAAGCAATTTCAAGAACAAGATGTCAATATCTGCAACTCTAAAACCATCAAAGCAACCACAAGTGACCCAAGTCTCATTGGCTGGCTCTTTAGTACCCTGTTACTTTCCACTGAAACTGACAGCCACCTGCAGCTCTCCAGAACTGCTGATCAGCAAACCTTTTGTCTCTGCATTCACAAGAACACCATTGTGCATGCTCACACAGTCCAGATGGCTACTATCTTCCTCATGGGACGTGTGGGGGTGAGGTTGTGTAGAGCACTAATGAGTGAGTGGAGCTGACAAATCCAAAACTCTTGGCAGTTAATCCCTTTGATAGGGGAGATTTAGAATAAAATACTAAGCACATAAGCACAGAATGAGATAAAATAAGTATTAAAAAAGGGGAGAAAAATGCGCACAAAACAATGTGGACTTTGGGCATAACCAGCAAAAAAATAAAGTGTTTAGTGCTCATGCAGAGGGGGATGAGACCTGATTGAAGGTGGTCCTTATGCAGCTAGGCATCAAGTAGAGTTTTTGTCTAAACTCAGGCCATTTTTAGTTCCACTGGCATTTGAGCAAGTACAGCAGTTCAATGATCTAGGAAACCGTAAAACCAACACTGTTTCATCTGTTAAGAGAGGTAACCAATAATGACAATAATCTTCACTAGCTATCTTTTCATCCGTTACCTCCTCCTCTTCAAGAATTGAAGAAAGAGAACCTCAATCGAATTCTTTAAAAAGAAGTGTCCAATTTACATTGCGTGGGTTGTTTCAACTCGTTTCCGTGTTTACTTTCTCACCACTTCATAGTAGACACAGCAGTGTAAACTGCTATGTGGTATACTCACCTTTGAGTGACTGTAGGAAAGAAGCTCGTGTTAATTTCTAAATACTCCTCACTTGAAACTAACAACCACTGCAGTGATCTTGAAGTATCAGGTCCACTGACCATGAATTGACTGTCCCCCAGGAGGCTGGTCAGGATATGCAGAGGCCACTGGCTAAATGGAGGCAGCCTTAAAGGGCTACAGGCAATGAGGGGCAGCATATCTATGACCCCCGAACATTTCAGTACACAGGTTCTCCTTTCAGGACTCATGCTGAAGTCTCTTGGAAAGTTGCTTAACTTTTGCCTTATCCAATTCACTTTTAGATTTCAGTGTTGACATTGGTTGTTACTGAGGTTCCTGGCTACATGAACTGATTGACTTGTTCTAAGCTGCCTCCAATTACAGTTATGTTACATATCGACATGTCCTTTTCATTACTGTGACCGTAGTCTTTTTTGCAGTGAATCAATTCATCTTTACAAATTGTTTTTGTTTTCTGCTATAAGTCCAGCGTCATTAACACAGATGTTACCAATGACTCTCAGTCCTACCTTTGTACCACTCACCCCTGCAATATGTCAGAATGCATTCATTGTACTAAATGAAATTGCACAACTTGCTAAATTTGTTACCGTTCAATATCAATCTAATATCTCCCCACTGATGAAATACTTCATTACAGTTCACAGAATTAATTCTGGTTGGAAAAAAATCCTTTTGTTCATTTCATTTTATTCTCCCAAGTACCAAATTGTACCCTCCTCACTACCTCGTTAGTTCTTACATTAATAATGGCCTCATCATCCATTTCTCAAAACAATAGTTCCCTCCGGAGCATTTCTGATGAAGGGTTTAGGCCCGAAACGTCAAGTTTTCCTGCTCCTATGATGCTGCTTGACCTGCTGTGTTCATCCAGCCCCATGCTTGTTATCTCTTCCTTCAGATTGATTGTTTTCTGTGAAACGGAACATGGTTTATTCGCCAACCTGTTCTTTGTAATCCTCAAGCTATTAAGCACATTACAAATGTGAATTTCTAAGGACTACTTCTGGATGCATGTATTTTAATACACAGTGTGACTCTGTTGACTGCAGTACGAACGTCGAGTGGGTTGGGGGGTGAGGGGGTGTGAGGGGGGAGAAGCACTCAGATTTGAGTACACCTCCTTGTTGGGCATGTTGAGCACAGGAGATATTGAGATGGTGGTCCTGGGCTGCTTAAACCAGTAGGCAGATTAATATAGGAGTAACCAGCTTTAATACAATGGCAGGTCACCTAATGGTTTTGTGGTACAGCAGTGGTGTCCTCACCTCTGGGGCAGAAGGTTTTTATTCAAGTGCCCTAGATGTGTCATAATGTGCCGGAACGGGCTAACTTTTTTTTTAAAACCAACAACAAAATTAGAAGGTGAGGAAAAATTGCATAATTAAAAACTAACAGCTAAACTAAATTTTAAAAATAACCTTTGTTTCAGTTACATCACAAAGGTATCTTCAAATTTCCATACTGCTTCAGCTATTTACTATGTGTCCAGATCAAACCATGAAAAAGCACCATTAAATCAGGATTGAAGAAACTGTAAAATCTAACATCAAGTTTACTAAAATCAAAAAAAAAATTCACAAGAGATATTGCTTTCATCCACACTGGCAGCAGGCATCAATATATTGACAACACGGCTACTGCACACAGAAAAGAAAAGGTGAATGGGATTCCCAAAATGGCCCATTTTCACAAAAGGTCCTGTTCACATGTGTAAGACAGATGAAAAGCTCACAGTTTCAAATAAAAAAAAGTCTCGCAAGTACCCGTCGGACAGCCAAAACCCTCACGGACCCCTCCGTACCAAATCCTGAAGAGGTGCAGAATTTCAGTTACTTAGCATTTGACGAAATTACATTCCATGAGACATTAGTAAAGCATTCACACACCAACAGCTGGTATGGAGTGGATAATAATGTCGCATGAGGCTCGATTCTGGTGCTATTCTTATTCACTGTTTATGCCTATGAATTGGGTTACAGGCCAGAGGGAGTGCTGCTTAGGACTACAGGCGCACAATTTCACAATAAGGAGTCTCCCTTTCAGCACAGAAATGAGTGGAATTTCCTCTCTCCCGTGATCACCGGTCTTTGGAATTCTCTTCCTCAACAAGGAGTGGCGGTTGGGTCACTAAGTATATTCAGGGCGGATTTAAAAGCAAAGTACCACGGATTCTGGAGCTCGGAAATGAAAAGGGAGAAACTCAGTAGATCTGGTATGAAAAACAGAATTAACGTTTTAAATCTAATACGACTCTTCTTCAGAACTGGAAGGGGGCAGTAAAATATTGCTTCTTAGGCTGTTGGGAACAAGGGAGGGGAACAAATAGGGAGGCTGTTCAAAGCAAAAGACAAGGGGGGTTGTTACAGCAGCAGAGTGATGTAGATGAAAAATAGGTAGGTGTGAATTGTCAAAAGTAAGTTGACAATGCTGAGAGCAAGTCCATGCAAACAGGACACAGTGTGAGGTAAGAAGAGGGTATAATTCAAATGGGGCACAGTGCTCCTGCTCTGAAGTTGTATTCAGTGACATGTCCTGAAGGCTGAAGAGTGCCCAATCAGAAAATAAAGCTTGAGCAATGAAAACAGAAATTGCTGGAGAAACTCAGCAGGTCTGGCAGCATCTGTAGAGAGACAAAACACAGGTTAACATTTCGAGTCCCGTGACACCTCTTTCTGCATTTTAAGCAAAAAAGAGGTTACTGTTCATCCAGCTTGCGTTCAGCTTTGCTGGACCATTGCAGTAAGCCTGAGAAAGAAGTATTAGCATGGCAGCAAGATGGTGTATTAAAATGGTAAGCAACTGGAATCTTTTTACGCACACAGAGTGGAGGTGTTCGGCAAAGTGGTCACCTTATCTCACAACTGTAGAGGAAACCCACTGCACTGCAAGCTGTGAAGTGGTCTGCACCTGGGAATTTTCACTTCTCCGACTGCACATGCGCAAAGATGGGTGCCAGAGAGCCCAGTTACATGATTAAGGAAATGAAGAGCAGAAGACTGTGTGAGAAAAGTCGCTGCAAGCCATGATGGACGAGGCACAATGAACCTCATTTGACAAATTTAACTGTGTGTGTTAAATATATTAACTTAATATCACAGATGGCATAAATTATCTTGCTCCAAACTGTACAAAGAACAATAAGGTTTCAGAGGGAATGCAATGGAGATTTCAATATGATGTTGCCACATACAGTGAGGTTTAAACATAAACTCTGATTTAAATTACGTGGATTAAATGAGAAATATGATAGCAGTGTTTCTGATTATAAAATGATGGTACAGGACAAATAACAGCAGACAATTACCAGTTGTTGAAAGGTTTAGACTAAGGCCCCATGATTGCACAAAAAGTGAGCAAGTGAACAGCTTTACATAGAGTTAGGAGGCTCTGAATGTCCAGACTCAGTGGTTGAGGAAGAAACCTTTAAGGTTACATCAGATAGGTGAATGAAGAGGAAGGTTTGAGGAGTTAGGTCAAAATGATGCATAAAGATAACAGAGACAATTTGTTCATGTGAAGGGGGACCGGCCTATTTATTTGTTGTAACTTCTGTGTTTCTACAGCTTTGATTAACATTTGCACGTAGCCTTCAAATCAACATAAACTTGCAACAATTGCAAAGATAATTTCATGCAAACTGAAATATAGCGTTTTTACCCAGTAAAATGCTTCATTTGGATCTAACACAGACAGAAATCAATAGGATTAAGTTAGTTATACTTACAAGTCTGCATTGAATTTATTAATCTCTGCCCTGGCTGTATCAGAGATGTTACACCCATTGGACTTGGTGGTGGTGAAGGGGGCAGTTGGAAGTTCTGAGATTCAATTGATTGCTTTTGGTTTAGAGACTCTGAACTCCATTTTGCGAAGAGGGATGGGGGGAATTAAGCTCCACGTTCAGGAGAGAGAGGGGTGGGAGTAGATAGAGAGAGAGAGACAGAGAGGGAGAGAGGAATAAAAGGAACACAATTGCCAACCAGGCATCCAGATTAATTATTCTGCAGAAGTTGCTGGAGAGTATACTCTTGGACACAGCACAAGTAACAGTCTTAGCTGTGATCCCAAGCTTGACACTCACTATCTTTTAGCTAATGTAAAAAAATGGTCAGCTTCCAGCACAGCCTGTTCCATAGAGTCATCCTCCAGCTCTTCAGGGGAGGAAGAGCTGCAAACAACTTAAAATTGGAAGAAAATGTGAATAATTATGACTATTACTGTCATTCGTATTTATACTTTATTTCATCAAAGTCTTTTTCTTCTGACAATAATTGCTTTGACTTCCTCCTTTCACTTTGTGGTATTAGAAATTATAGGAAACGCATACCAGCACACAGCACTTACACTGTGAATATCACGTCAAGTACAGTAGAAAGTACAAAAACAAAAAAAAAGTCTTAAAGATTATGGGTATAAAAAGGTGCACTATTAAATATGCAAAATCTTTTGCTCGAAATGCACAGTATTCACTTGTATTTATTTTTTAAGGCTTTCAGGACATTCTCAGTCTCTAATTATGGCATCTAGGCAGGAAGTTTAAGTGGTAAAGTTGTAGGAGAATATGTTCAATTTTCACACATAAGAAATATGAGATTCATCTACGTTTGATGACCATTCAGCAACATTAGCATCTAGAGTGACTATTTGCTCTGAAAATGTTCTCAGCTTCTGGTTGTTTCATTGCAGCGCTAAACTCTAACACATCAAAATTAGCATTGGGTTCAGTTCAAGTGCCCATTCAATTCAATAGTTCAAGCTTCACAATTGAACAGTCTTTTCATATTAATCATCTTTCTAAGAGGACCCAGAATGATTAACATGATGGGAATAACTCTATAAACACAAAGAGGATTGTTGATTTTAAATCATTCTAGACCTATTCTTAATATTTAAACCAATATTAAAAGACCCACTAGACCTATCCCCTAATTTTAAAATTCCACTCTAATATCATAAATACCATTTCTCAACTCCCACTTCAGCCCTTAAAGAAAAATCACTGGCCTGCATCATGAAGATACCTGACTCTTTATACCAATAAAACATTGCAAGATCTGTTTTCAGGCGAACACAGCTGGTTTTCAGCAAAATGAATCTCACTGAAAAAAGAATGATATGCTGGATGCTTACAAAGATGCAAACATTCAAATTAGGACTGGGAGTCGGCCGTTCGATCCTTCAGGTCTGCTCCAGCAGTCAATCAGTTCTAATCACTCCACATTCCTAACAATCTTTCACCCCTTACTTCATAAGGATCTACCTCTGCCTAAAAATATTTAAGGAGATGCAGAGGGATACAAGTAGGTTGGGCAGGTGGGCAAAAAATCTTGACAGATGGAATATAATGTGGGAAAGTGTGAAGTTATTCACTTTGGCAGATGGAGTTTAATTTAGATAAATGTGAGGTGCTGCATTTTGGAAAGGCAAATCGGGGCAGGAGTTATACACTTAACGGTAAGGTCCTGGGGAGTGTTACTGAACAAAGAGACTTTGGAGTGCAGGTTCATAGTTCCTTGAAACTGGAATCACAGGTAGATAACATGTGGTATGCTAGCCTTTATAGGTCAGTGCATTGAGTTAAGGAGTTGGAATGTCATGTTGCGGCTGTGCAGGACATTGGTCAGTACTGGAATACTGCATGCAATTCTGGTCTCTCTGCTATAGGCACGATGCTGTGAATCCGAAGGGTCCAGAAAAGATTTACAAGGATGTTGCCAGGGTTGGAGGATTCGAGCTATAGGGAGAGGCTGAATAGGCTGGGGCTAATTTCCCTGGAGCGTGGAGGCTGAGGGGTGACTTTATAGAGGTTTATAAAATCATGAGGAGCGTAGATAGGCTAAATAGGCAAGGTTTTTTCTCCAGGGTGGGGGAGTCCAAAACTAGACGGCATAGATTTAAGGTGAGAGGGGAAAGATTTAAAAGGCACCTAAGGGGAAACTTTTTCACACAGAGAGCGGGGCATGTATGGACTAAGCTGCCAGAGGAAGTGGTGGAGGCCGTAACAATTATAACATTTAAAAGGTATCTGGACGGGTATATGAATAGGAAGGGCTTAGAAGGATATGGACCAAAAGTTGGCAAATGGGACTAGATTTATTTAGGACATCTGGTCGGCATGTATGAGTTGGACTGAAGGGTCTGTTTCCCTGCTATATATCTCTATGACTAATACTCTAATGCAGTAGCTGAATATGATTCAAATGGAGAAAAACTGTTGAAATCTACAGAGCAGAGGGATTGCGCACCCTTCTGCATAAACCTCCAAAAGCATGCAAGTTCAACAGATAAGAGGAAAGACAAATGGAATATTAACCTTTATTTCAAACGGAATGGAATTTAAAAATAAGCAGGTTTTGCTAAAACCATACAAGGCATTAGTCAGACCACAGCTGGAATACTGTGAATAATTTCAGGCCCCTTATCCGAGCAAAATATACTGGCACTTCAGACAGTCCAGAGAAAATTTACTGGGCTGATCCCAGGTATTGAGGTATTGTTTTATGAGGAGAAGTTGAATATGTAGGGCTGTACTCAGTGGAGTTTAGAAGAATGACAGGTGACCTTATTGAAACATATGAGGTTCTTAGGGGACCTGGCAGCGTAAATGTGGAAAGGTTGTTTATTTCCCCTTGTGTGAGAGTCTAGGACCAGAGGTCATAATCTCAGGGATCACACTAAAGCTACTAATATCTCTTCATTCTCAATGCTAATTTGTTCAAGAATATCATACAGTCAGCCTCCCTGATTTCCACACCAACACTGCATCTTTATTCCTTGTAGCAAAGGACAAAGTACTCATCTATAAACCTTACCCACACCTTCCAGCTCTACACACAGGTTGCCATTCACGTTCTGAATGGGGCTACTCAGTCCCTGTTTATCCTCTTGGATTTTCCTTTATTCTACCTCTCTTTGCTTTGAATTTATTTTTCTAAGTAACTCCCCATATATACATCTCTATAGATGCATACAGGGATTCTGCTACTTTGAGCTCTCAGTATTTGCCATAAGAAGCCTCTCCCTTTCTTTATCAAATCCTGTACCTCAGGATTTGTTGATCCCACCCTTCACTTTATGGGAGCATGTTGGCCCCACATGCCCACTATTACCCTTTTGAATGTCTCCCACTGATCTGATGTGAATTTTTCAACAAGTAGCCGCTCCCAGCCTGCCAGATCCAGTCTTATTATCATAAAAATTGGCTTACCTCAAATTGTGAACCTTTACTTCTGGTCCATCATTGACCATCTTAAGTCTTATTGAGTTATGGTCATTATCACTGAAATGCTTTTTGACTTGTCTGGATTAGTTTTCTAAAATTAGGTCCAGCACTATGCCCTCTCTTGTAGGAGTTTGTCCATGCTGACTTAAAATGTATTCAGCAAAGGACTGGAAGAATTCCAACCTCTCTAATTTGGTATGCTCCAATTAATATTGGGGAAGTTAAAATCCCTAACTGTGACCCTATTATTTTGACACCTCAGATCTGCCAACATATATGTCTTTCTTTGTCTCCTTAGCCATTGGGAGGTCTGCAGTGCACCGCCAAAGCAACTGCTCTCTTTTCATTTTTATATTTACCCATATGGCCTCATTTGAGGAACCTAAGATATCATCTCTCTTTACTGCAGTAATTGACTCCTTGATCTATATTGTGACACCACTGCCTCATCCCATCTTGCTTGAAGATTCTCTGGCTGGGAATATTCAGCTGCCAGCCCTGTCCCTCCCTCAGCCATATCTCCATGATAACAATCATATTATATCCCTATGTGTTAATCAACACCCTCAGCTCATCTGCCTTACTTGCAAGACTCCTTGCAGTAAAATAAATGTCATCCAGCCTCACCATTTCTTTTACTAATAAACATCTGTTTTATTGTTAAAGCTCAATCCTCAGCATTGCAAACTTTTCTTTCCGGAACAGATCATTTTGTTAAAATCAAAATCTGATCTATCAATCCAGGTTTCAGTCTGGGATTTGACTTGTACAATAATGATATCAGCTGGGATCATAATGAGAGCATTTGCTGTAAAAGGTGCCTCATTTACCTCTACCAGCTGCACAGAGTCTAGGATTTCATAATTAATTCTTATTAATCATGAAGAATGGACCTTGTTACCATGTTTCATAAATACTGAACTCCGGCTACTTTACCGGGGCCTTTCCTATTCCCTACAAGTCTCTCTTTTAAAACATACCAACTTGTGAATTTGTCTCAGCAAGTCTTGTGTGATATTTCAATGCTCCATTTTCTTCAAGAGCTCGGCCTTAATTAAAGCCTATCTCACATGCAAACTGTTCAAAGGTGGAGAAAAGTTGCACTAATTGTAGTACCTTCTGGAGCACAAAGAGCATCCCACAGAACAGAAAGCAATTTGGGATTCTGCCCACAGACTAATTGATAGGGATTATATTTTCCAACATCTGGAGTGAATTCTTTGCATGAACTTGTTTGTTAAAAAAAAAACTGGTACTGGACAAATTAATGAGGCAAAGTTGATAAATCCCAGGACTTGATGATCTATACCACAAATTGAAAAAGGTTGCTGTGGAGGTATTGGATTCATTCATTTTCCTTCAAAATCAACAGATTCTGGAACAGTGCCTGCTGATTGAGAAGTTTGAAATGTAATCCCAGTACTCAAGAAAAGGAGAAAAAAGAAAGTGAGAAACTACAGACCTGTGAGCCTGATATCAAATAGGAAGAAAAATACTCGAATCAATTATGCAGAATGTTATAATTGGACACTTTGCACAATCAACATGGATTTACTAAAGGGATTTCATGTTTGACAAACCTTTGAGTTTTTTTTGTGATTGCTCTGGACAAAGTAGATGATGGGGGTGCAAGGAACCACCAGTGATTATGGTACATTTGGATTTTCAGAAAGCTTTTCATAGAATCCCTATAGTATGGAAGCAGCCCATCCAGCCCATCAAGTCCACACCAATCCTCTGAGAGCATCCCACACAGACTTACCCAACTACCCAATCCCTGTAACCCTGAATTTCCCATGGCTAGTCCACCTCGCCTGCACATCCCTGGATATTATGGGAAACTTAGCCAACCTGGCTAGCCTGCACATTGTTGGACTGCATGAGGAAACCGGAGAACCCAGAGGAAACCTACACAGACACGGGGAGAATGTACATTCTCCACACAGACGGCTGCCTAAGGTTAGAATCAAACCCAGGTCCCTGGTGTTCTGAGGTAACAGTGCTAACCACTGTGCCACCCAGTGAAAGTAGCCACTTTTAGTGGTTTTATTCATTCATGGCATATCAGCATCACTGGCCAGGCCAGCATTTATTGCTCGTCCCTCGACGCCCTTGAGAAAAATGATGGTGAATCAACTTCTCAGAGTGCTACAGTACACGTGCTGTAATAGACTGACAATTCCATTCAGAAGGGAGTTCCAGGAGTTTGACCCAGTAACACCAAAGGAACAGTTATACATTCCAAAGTCATTCCCCAGTATTTGCATTGAATAAAGGTTACATGCCACTTTTCATCCCAAGCCTTGCAGGATTTGGATATGGACTGTTTTAGTACAAGGAGTCACAAATGGTGCTGAACATTGAGTAATCAGTCAATTGGTGAACTTTGCTCCTTCTGACATTATGATGGAAGGAAGGTCATTGATAAAGCAGCTGAAGATGGCTATGCCTAACAACACAGTTCTAAAGACTGCCTTCAGAGATGGGGGCACATAGCTGATGGTTGTAGTTGTTGGAGAACAATCTTCCTTTGGGCCAGGTATAATTCCAACCAGCGGAGAGCTTGCCCCTTGATTCCAGTTTTATTAGGGGTCCTTGATGTCACACTCGGTTAAATGCGATCTTGAATCAAGGGCTGTCACTCTCAGCTCTGATCTGGAATTGGGCTCTTTTGTCCATGTTTGAATCAAGGCTGTAATGAAGGCAGGAGCTGAGTGGCCCGGGTGGAACCCAAACTGAGCGTCACTGAGCAGGTTATTTCTGAGCTGGTGCTGCATAATAGAAAGTTGATGACACCTTCCATGGTGACCAAGAGGGTACTGATGGTATGGTAACTGGCCGGGCTGGATTTGTCCTGCTTGTGTGTACAGGACGTACCTGGCCAATTTCCACTTGCATAGATGCCAGTGTTGTAACTGTAATGGAATAGGTCGGCTCGGAGACAGCAGTTCCTGGAGCGCAAGTCTTTAGTACTTTCGCCGTAATGTTGTCAGGGCCCACAACCTCTGCAGCATGCAGTGTCTCCAACAATTTCTTGATTGACAAGAAGTGAATCGAATTGGCTGAAGACTGGCATCAGTGATGCTGGGTACTCTGGAGGAGGCCAAGATGGAACATCCACTCTGCATTTCTGGCTGAAGAGTTTTGTGAATGTTTCAGCCTCATCCTATGCACTGATGAGCTACGCTCCCCCGTCACTATGGATGGAGATGTTTGGAAGCCTCTCCTCCAGTGAGTTGTTTAAGTGTCCGTCACCATTATTGACTGGTGTGGCAGGACTCCAGAGAATAGACCAGATGTGTTGGTTGTGAGGTCACTGAGCCCTGTTCCTAAGACATCTTTTTAACTGGTATTGTAGACAAAATGGGAAAAGGACTGTTCTATATCGAGTACAGAAAAAGTTACTACACTTTAGAAGTCAAGTGACTGGGACTCATTGGGAGTTGTGTTTACACTGCTGCATTGTTCAAGTGGGGAGGAAACAGAGACCTAAGGTGCCATGTGTGTGAATAGTGAATGTCACCCAGGATAAGTTGCTGATTGGTTTGTGCAATTAAAACTAGTTATAGATGCCAGAAATCAACAAGCACTCTGATTGGCTCCATTGTAGGTGAACTGCAAATGCATTAACAATAAATGGAGAAAAGGCTCCTGTTGACAAAGACAAGGTCTCTCTCTCTGCAGAGGATTAACCACAGCCTGGAAGACAAATCCAGGCACGTGGGATATGAACCCAGACCTTCTGGTTCAGCGGTAAGGATACTAACAATGGACCACAAGAGCCCTCTGACACTACCATTCACTGTAAACTGTTACTTCTAAAAGTATCTAAAAGACTCCACAATCTGTGTGCCAACTGACCCGTATCCTCAAAGAACTGAAAGAATCTGGAAATAAGGTCAGAGGACAAAGGGTCTTAAAGGAAACAAATGGACACCTCATTGAATTCTGTAGAATGGTGCAATTGGACAGTGTTTCCCCAGTGTTTTTTCCTCCACCCAACATATTCATGCTTGTTTGTTTGTCTGGGAGTCTGCCTGTGTCAGGGTTTAAGAGTTAAGGGTTAGAATTTCAACTCGTTGAGTTATATATTGATACTTCATATTTTGCTTTCCTGTCATTAGAACTGATTCCTTTATAATCAATAGTAAGTCTTGTTAAATATAATAGCTTGGTCAGTATTCTCTGTCAACCCAAGTCCATGAACTCTCTCGCTAACAGCATTGAGAGTCTATAATGAATTGATGCATTTTTTCACAAGACACCAAAGGCCAACATACAAATAGCAATTAGGAAAGCAAATTCACATTGGCCTTCACTGTAAGACATTCTAAGGAGGAGTAAGAATGTCTTGCTTCAATTTTATAGAATTTTGGCACTGCAGCTGGAATAGTGTGTGCAGTTTTGGTTCCCTCACCCAGGAAGGATATAGTTGCCATTGAGGGTATCCAACAGGGATTTATTAGACTAATTCCTGCGATGGGACTGTCCTATGAGGACGGATTATGGAGACCGAGCCGAGATTCTCAAGCCAGGTGATCTTATTAACATCTACAAACTCCTCAAACGGTCTAGACAGGGCAAATGCAGAGACATTTCACTCACCGGGATTAGGAATGAGTGTCGTCCAGAAGCAGAACCTGAGGGGTCACCGTCTCAGCACACATGCAGGCCATTTTGCATTGAAATGATAAATTTCTCCACTCAAGGGGGTGGTGGATCTCATGAATTATCTAACCTAGGGAGCTGTGAAAACTCAGTCATCAAGTATACTCAAAGATAGATATCAATTGATTTCTTAGATAGATAGCATTTGCATTAAGCAAATGGATTAATGTGAGAAAATGACTGGGGTTGATGACTCACCATTATCTAAAAAGATGGAGCAAACTCAAGGAGCTGAATGATCTGATTGTACGTTGCTACGAACTGCACGTAGAAGGGTGGCTGTCATCTCGTAGTGATGGTTAATCAGCAATTTACAATTTTATGCAACATTACAACATTATGCAACATTTGGGGCGGCATGGTGGCTCAGTGGTTAGCACTGCTGCCTTACAGCGCCAGGGACCTGGGTTCGATTCTGCCCTGTGCGGGTTTCCTCCGGGTGCTCCAGTTTCCCCCCACAGTCCAAAGGTGTGCAGGTTAGGTGGACTGGCCATGCTAAATTGCCCATAGTGTTTGGGGATTGGTCTGGGTGGAATGCTGTGTGGACTTGTTGGGCCGAAGGGCCCGTTTCCAGGCTGTAGGGATTCTATCACTATTACAGTGATCATCATATGCCTCTTTTCAAAAAGTCCATTTCTGAAAAGGATTTTCAAATGTGGTATTTATGATTGTGACATCTATGTTTCACACCTCTTTCTGAACTTCTCAATGGCAAACTTGTTTAAGCAATTCATACACAAGTCACTGTTTGATAGATCAAACTGGACGTGAATGAACGACGGAAGACATTGGTATTTCCTGATGTAATTTCAAGGTTAGGATAACCACAGGCACATATGCAGGGTTAATCAGGTAGGAGGATGATCTCATTTATCTTGACTAAGCTTTCAGACCACACAACAGTTAAAATCAAAACCTATATTTTAACATCCTTTTTAATATCTATCCTCTCAGGCATGACTACTTGTATATGATAAGAAACTTGCATTTCTCTGGTGTCTTTCACACTCTCAAGGTGTCCCAACCCTGCTGAACACCAAAAGTGTTAATGCCATAGTAATACAGAGAAATACAGAAGATAATTTGCTCACAATAAATAAACAGGCAGATAACTTCTTTCAGTAATGTTGGTTCTACCTGAATCCTTAGCTTCTCGGCTGCATTCCCATAGCTGCTGCCATGTGGACCTGCATGGTCTGTATATGACAGTGACTCGCAGGAGTGGAATTCAATGAGTCTGTTGCCAATTGATGCGCATGGACACTCCCAAGAGGCTGCAGACATCCAGCTTAGGGGGAACATAGTTGTTCTGACCTGAGGAACAATCTATTGTATACTAGCTAGCTTCTAGAAGACAAATGTATTCTTCCTCTGCAGTCTATGCTAACTGAGCAGCGCAAGTAAAATGAAATGTCAATTAATGGGTCTAAACAAAAAGAAGATATCCAGCTGCCAGACTGGAAAATAGAGCCGTGAATACACCAACTCATTTCCACTCCCTGATGGTCTGTGACAAAAGCAGCACCAGGGTCTTCAAGCTATTACAGCATCATGCAGCACAGGAGGAGGGTGCAGAGGAGATTTACCAGGATGATGCCTGGGCTGGAGCTCTTCAGTTACAAAGAGAGATCGGACAGACTGGGGTTGTTTTCCTTACATCAGATGTGAATAAATGGAGACATCATTAAGATGCTTAAAATGATGAGGGGTAGAGATAAATCAGACAGGAAGAAACTGCTGCCCTCGATGGAGGGATAAAGGACCAGGCAGCATAGATTTAAAGCAAAGGGTGAAAGGTTTAGAGGAAATGTGAGGAAAAATGTTTTCACCCAGAGAGTGGTGAGAATCTGGAACTCACTGCCTGTAAGGTTGGTAGAGGCAGAAACCTTCATAATATTTAAGGAACATTTAGATGTAAACTTGCAATGCCAAGTTATACAAGGCTATGAGCCAAGTGCTGGAAAATGGGATCAAAACAGTTAGGTGGATGTTTTGACCACTGCGGATGCAATGGGTCGAAGACCTTTTTCTGTGCTGTAGATCTCTATGATCCCATGAATGTTTTAAAACAAAATAAGGACTTAAAGGGGCCTCACAGCTGTTAAGAGCTCAGTCTGAGCTCTTTTGCAGTCATTACAGCTCATGACCCCAAAATTCCAGCTCATTGGAAATCCTGCCGAACATCTTCATAGATAACAAGGTGTAGAGCTGGATGAACACAGCAGGCCAAGCAGCAT
>JAHRHZ010000039.1:27494731-27634291 GCA_024137785.1 Ginglymostoma cirratum
CACACCCCATCCTCCTGGACACCACCCCAAGGCCTCCTACACACACCTCAACCTCCTGAACACCACCCCAGGGCCTCCTACCCTCCCTCAACCCCTCTACAGACCCCTTCTCCCGCCTCCAACACACCCCATCCTCCTGGACACCGCCCCAAGGCCTCCTACACTCCCTCGACCCCATTTCTGAAAAAGGGTCCCATCCCAAAACATCAGCTATCCTGCTCTTCTGATGCTGCCTGGCCTGTTGTGTTCCTCCAGCTCCACACTGTGTTATCTCTGACTCCAGCATCGGCAGTTCTTACTATCTCTGAGTAAGAAATTTTCAGATCCAGCTGCAAAGGTGACTTTCGAGAAGCTGGAAACAGACGGTGAGTCAGTCAAATGTGTTGTTTAGGGTAACATGATTCATCAGAATGGGAAGCTTAAAGATGAAGCAAGTTTCTTTTTGCTCATTTGTGGGATGTGGGCGTTGTAGGCCAATGGTAACATTTTTTTAAAAAATAATTACTTACTCATGGGATGTGGGATATGGATGGATTTGCTGCCGATCCCTATCTGCCCAGGGGAAGATGGCAGTGAGCTGCCTTCTTGAACCACTGTGGTTCTTGCTGACCATCCCTCATGCCCATGAGAAGTCAGCACTTAGTGGAATAAACAGTAGCAGGTCTTTTAGAAAATCACAACCGTTAAGCAGAGTTGACATGGTTTGTTAAAGGAAAGAGTGTTTTACGAATATATTGGAGCTCTTTGAGGATGTAACAAGCAGAGTGGGCAAGAAAGAACCAGTAGATGTGCTGCACGTGGATTTCCAAAAGCATTTGATAAGGTACCACATGGAAAAGGTTATGACACAAGATCAGAGCTCATAGTGTTGGAGGTGATGTGTTAGAATAGATATTGGATTTACTAAATAACATGAAAGAGAATCAAGATCAATGGGTAATTTTCAACCTGAGCAACTATAAAGAAGTAGGATGCCAAAGGGATCAGTGTTGATCTATGTTCATGACTCAGATGGGTCACTGGCTGTAGTGTAACCATCACATTTCTCAGGATACAAAGATGGGTAGGAAAGCGAGCTGCAACAGACATATAAAGAGTCTGCAAAGGAGTATTAAAAGATTAAGTGAATAGATAAAACAGTGATAGATGCTGAGACAGCTAAGAAGCTGTCCACTTAGGCAGGAAGAACAGTGAAGCAGATTATTTAAACAGAGGCCAAAGGCAGAATGCCATGATACAAAGCAATGTTCCCATTAGGCTGCACAGTTACTAAAAGGGTCTGGGATGCTGACATATTCAATCCCGGTTTCTCCAGCTGCTGCCAGGCCCAGACTTCAGGAGAAGAAATGAGGGGGAATGTCAGTGACCTTCTGCATGAATCACAAAACATCAGCATGCATGTCCAGCAAGAAATTAAAGCCCCAAGGGATCTTGGCCTTTATTGCAAGGGCACAGATATAAAAAAGGGGAAAGTCTTACTACAGTTAGACAAGGCATTAGTGAGATCCCATCCAGGATATGATGTGCAGTTTTCGTCTCTTTACCCAGTAATACAATTGCATTGGAACCAGTTCAGAGAAGGTTCACAATGTTGATTCCTGGAATGAATGGACTATAAAGAAGTAGGATGCCAAAGGGATCAGTGTTGATCTATGTTCATGAGGAAAAGTTACCCAGGTTGGACTTATTCTCACTGGTGTTTAGAAGGATGAGAGCTGACCTTATTGAAGCATACAAGATTTGAAGGAGTTCGACAGGGTAAATGTTGTGAGAATGTTTCACCTTGCGGAGAAAACTGGAGTAAGTACCCTGTAACTTAATAGTACTCGACAGCTTAACTCTTGAAATATTACGGAAAGGAATTTATTTCAAACTTTGTGGAAATACCTGGGATGGTGTCTTTAAAAGAGGTCACTAGACGCTCGTAATGAACATTGGAATTTTTTTTGAAGTAAGAATTTCTAGAAATCACCTGACTGGCAATAACCATTTGCTTCACCGAGGCCATGTTGCGGCTCGTTTGAAAAATAAGTGACTTGGTGAGGTTCTTGTTTTACAGCTGTCCAACTGATCTCTTTCATTTCTAAAAGGGAAACACTGTCTAGACATTCCGGACCAAGCTGTATCTGCAAGACCCTTATCTGCACAATGAGTGGCTTGACCATGTCTGTCAGAACATCACAGCAACAGACTCCAGAACATCCTATACCTCATCCTTTTGCCTTTCAATGAGAAAGGCCCATTGGCCAATGTGATCTCTCTTCCAGAAATCCAACGTCGGCAGAGAAATCAATCTTTTTCTTTCTCTTAAGCTGGTGTGCAAGGGAAAGGAAGAGTTTTCTTTAAGAAAATAGGGATAGGCATTTATACTTCTTTATTACTGACAATGTTTATTATTCAATTAACATTAACATTGGTTTGTTTTGGTAATAAACCCATAACTGTGTTGATTAAGAAGCCTGGTCAATAGCTCGTTTTGTTTAAACCTGGAGATAGATGAGGTGTTTGACTTGTCATCTCAGCAACTGGAAAAAATATGTTTTATTTTACGCGGTGACTCATGAAGTAGCAGGACTAGGCTAACAGTTGCCACAATCGAGGTTGGAGGAGTGCGCAGTTTAAAATGAAGTATCTGCCCTTTAGGACAGAGATGAGAAAGGACTTCTTTCTTCTTTGTTATTAGTCTTTGGCATTCTCAATCTCACAGAGCAGTGCAGGATAGATAATTGAACATGGCTGAAACTGAGTTAGACAGATTTGTGATTGACAAAGCAGCCAAGCATTATGGCAGGCAGTCAGGAAAGTGAAGTTAATACCACATTCAGATCTACCATGATCTTACTAAACGGCAAAGGGTCTGTATGGCCCACTCCTGCGCCTATTTCGTAAAGAGCTTGAACTCATGCAGTCCATGTGGTGTACCTTTGTGCTGTTGGGGAGGGAGTCCAGGGATTTGGACCCAGTGACAATGAAGGAACGGCAGTGAAATTTTGTATCTGGAAGCTGTGTGGTTTGAAGGTAATGATGTTCCCATGCATTGGTTGGCCATTTCCTTACAGATAGTGGAACTTCATGTTTTCTGAGTCTAAGGTTTGACAAAGTTGCTGCAGTGCACCTTGTGGATGGTACATAATACAGCCACACTGTGTCGATGGTGAAGGGTTTGAATGGTGTATGTGGTACTACTTAAGTGAGCTGCTTTATCCTGGATTGCGTTGGGCTCCTTGCACATCATTGGAGTTGCATTCATCCAGGCAAGTGCAGTTATTCAAAAGTTAATAGAAAAAACAAATATAGGCCCTACATTGCAGTTCTTCCTAACTTTAGAATATAGAATATCCTTTACTGTCACGGGTATTCAAGTACAGAAGTACAGTGAAAAGTTTACAATGTCACCCATATGGCGCCATCTTAGCAACAAAGTAGCTAGGTACAGATCTTAGACACAAAATAAAGAAATAAAGGGAAAAAGGAAAAAGAAATTATGCCACAAATAACTGTAAGTAATGTAAGTTAGAAAAAAATGAGCATAAAGTTAAAAAGATAAGCACTACAGTCTTTCCATAAAGGGGCCTGCAGTACATCAGCTCCAGGGGGCTTCCACACGCGGTCTGCCTGGACTCACAAACTGCTGACTGCCCACACCAGTCCCCAGTACAACAACCGTCCTGCTCTGCTAGGGCCTACAGCCCGCTGGCCATCCCTGCTCCACTCCATGCCTCCAGCCCGCTCTACCTTACAGGCGGACCCAAAAAAAATGAAATAAACAGAAGGAGCTGAGGAACTCCATTTAGAACATCCTAATCTGTTGCCATCCTTGATCAAATTTAGTTGGACATTAGTGGATTATCACCTTCTCCATTCCCTATTTCATTGCAATCCCATCTGCAAACTACCTGTTTTCTACAGTTCCACCGGATTCAGACAGAGAAGGAAACTGTTCAACCCACCAAGCAATGCTGGCTCTTGGGCCACTGACTAACTAATCCCGTAGATTTGTGTTTCTTTTAAATAGCACAGCATGATTTTCCAGTTCTGGCTAAGTAGCACCAACTGTAATGTTAACTTGATTTGTTCTTTACAGATTCTACAACACCTATTATATACACCCTGCATATGGGAAGTCACATTAATCATCACATGGTTGATTGAATTTCAAAATTTATTGCATGGTCATTTGTGAAGCAACATTGATAATCAACACCTATACTAAACAATCTGTTTAAAAAATGTTGGGTAGATGATCCCTTTTCCCATTCTTGAAAAGTTGGAAACCCATTGACTTGAAAATTTATTGTCACAGTATCAAGCTCTGAGAGGTCTAATTTAACACTGCCACCACGTGTTGGTCAATAGCATTACAGCTTGGTAGAACAAATGCAAATTGTGAAGTTGTATTTCTCATTTCAACCACAAGCCGTCAAAAAAACAGTTTTAACTTGTGGTTGGTACTAAATGCTTCAGGTTGTTAACGCAATTATATTCACCATGCACCATATAAAAATTCTACGAATTAAACAATTGTTTCCAGGACCCAGCATCACCACATTTTCAGCATTTCCCACTTCAAGCCCTTTATTCACCACAGACTCCAAATTTGACTTTGTTTCCATCCGAATGGCTCAACAAACTTATTGTACAAGGAGAAGCCCTACACTACAGGGTTATACAGGAATGCTAGCATACTCTCCCAACATGTTTGTAATGATGACATAGAAACATAGAAAATAGCAGACATGCCCTCTACACTGACCTCTATAAATTGAAGTGGTATTTTTCTAAGTGACCTGTTATCCCATCCTTTATAATAGACTCCAGAGCTTTCCGACTAGTGATCTTAGACTCACTGATCAGTTATTCTCTGTTTATTCCCTCACTCCTTTTTAGAAATAGTGAGATTATATGTGCCACTTTCCAGTCTGTTATGACTGTTTCATTTTTTTTTGCAGAAATTGGAAAATGACAACCAACACATGCGGTATTTCAGCGGCCACCTTCTTTAACCAGGGATGTAGATAATCAAGCCCCAGCAGTTTAACAATGTTCAATCCGATGAATTTGTCCAGTACTAGCCTTCACAATAATAGAGATAACAAGGTGTGGAGCTGGATGAACACAGCAGGCCAAGCACCATCAGAGGAGCAGGAAAGCTGACGTTTCGGGCCTGGACCCTTCTTCAGAAATGGATTTCCTCTGATGCTGCTTGGCCTGTTGTGTTCAACCAGCTCTACACCTTGTAATCTCAGATTCTCCAGCATCTGCAGTTCCTACTATCTCTTCACAATAATAATCTGTTTTAAATCGTCCTTCACATTAGACCTCCTCCTCCCTAACTCTTCTGACAAATTATTCATTTATGTTGTCTTCTGTGAAGACAGAACTAAAGCAATTTAACTGTTTGGCCATTTCTTTGAAACAAGAGAGCTGATAAAGGAAAGCAAACTATCAGGGCTTACATTGATAATCATTATTCATTTTACTCTCTCTTTTCACAGTTTGTTTTCATCTTCCTTGCAAGTTTACTCTCACATTCTATATTTCCCCCTTAAATCAATATCTGAATAGCTGAATTCCAAAGTGCTCTCAACTGTCAACTCTGTAAAACTTCCTCTTTCAAAGTAATACTATCCTTCATCTCTATGGTTAGCCATATTGGATCACCTTTCCTGTCGTGCTTTTTCTGTTTGACATTTGTTGTAGAAACACTTGTTCCTTAAAATCTTAGCCATTACCTATCCACAGTCCTGCCTTTTAATGAAGTTGTCCAATCTATAGGAGGAGTGTTAATGATGTGGTGCAACAGTTTGATCATCTGCCTAACTCCTGCCCAAACGGTGGTACTAAACAAGCTGCACTCTTGCCAGAGCAGCACCCAAGCCTTTGCTTCTTGCTAATCAACCAACTACCTATGACTGCTGCAACCGTTCTAACTGATATTTTGTAACAAATTAGTTGGTTGTGTGTCAAATTCATTGGGATTGTCCATTGCCACTGAGTGACAGGTTTCTGGTTGAGGTGAAGGATAAGACTCTATTGCTTCGTGGAAAGAGAATCCAAACGGAAAATACCCTATCCAAAGTAGGAATTATATTTGTCCTTGAACATGATGCAAATGGCATTTTTATTAAAAAAAATCCTTCATGGGGTGTGGGCATTAACAGCAAGGCCAGCTTTTACTGCCCATCACCAAAGCCCCAGTGGTTTGCTAGACCATTTCAGGGGGCAATTAAGAGTCAACCACATTGCCGAAGGTCTGTAATCACATGTAGGTCAGACCAGGTAAGGATGGTAAATTTCCTTCACTACAGGTCATTAAATGAACCAGATGATCTGTTTTTTTTTTAAAAACTGACCATGGTTTTATTCCACCATTACTAAGATTAGCTTTAATTCTAAATTTCTTAGTTACATTTAAATTCCACCAGCTGTCACAGTCGGATTTGATTCCTGGTCCTGGGCCTCTGGATTGGACATCCAGTGACATTACCACTATACCACACAGTTCATTCTTTAGGTCATTCAGATGCAGCTTTTTGTTTTAAATAATATGTTGAAAATCATGAAGTAATCCAAAAAGCTGAGAAGTGGAATTGTCTGCAGAACAGAAGGTCCTCTGCTGGGGACAAGGTGCAAAGGCACCATTACCGACAGGGGTGTGTAATTACAGTGTGACAAGGCTTACAATGGGTAGCTTCCACTACAATGTTGGCATAGCAAAACTGTTGGCACAGGAAGTGTCACCTACAACAAGCATGGTCCTGTGTACTGATTCGTTGTTGCATTATTGCCCAGTTTAAAACCAAACTAATGAAATGAGTGAAGACCGCGATTGCAAAAAAAACTTCAAACACTGTAAATACTACATAAATCGACTGGGCATTTTTCCAGATCTAATAATCATGATATTTTACATTTATATTGAACTTGCTACTCATCCATCTCCCCCATTACCTTAGGCACAATACTCTGTACTCGCATTAGTAGTCAGTATCAACTTTTCAATTTATAAATGCAGGTTTTGTTTACTAGTACCTTATAACTGGGTGCGAGAGATCAGCCAGGTGATGTAAAGATTGCAAAGATATGAGGAAGTTTAAAAAACTCCCATTCTTTGCATCGGATTCTGATCACATTTATTCTCAGCATGAAAAGTGACCCCTGGTTTTGGAGAAATTTTAGCACTTTAAAAATTGGCTCATAACAAACATCTATAGAACCAATTCCTTTTTTTTAAACCATGATGGTATTTGGATGATAAGATTGTCACTTCTCAGGTTGTATGAAAGCATCTTGTTGGATTAGAGCAATCTGAATCTGGAAAATGTGATATAACTTTGTATGGTTTAATGCTGACAATGGGTTTAAAACATATGTATTCCATTCCTTACACTAATATTCCTTATCTTGATAACAAATGGTATTACTCATTATAATTCATTATTCTTTGATTTTAAAATAATCAAACTGAATTGATACTCAAAGCCAGTTAAGAAATGTGTTCTCTATACATATATTATAAACCGTTACATTTGTTTGAATAGTGTTTGGTTAAGAAATCCACCCGCTAACCATCTCCCTCCTTAAAAATACTCCCACGCATCCAGAAGTCAGTCATTGACCAGAAACTTAACTGAGCCAACCACACAAGTCTTGAGGTTGCAGAGGCAAGTTCTGTAGCAAATTATCCCACTCCTGACTTGCCCAAAGCCTGTTCACCATCTATAAAGCATAAGAAAGGCTCCATAAAGAATGAGACAGCAATCAGATAACTTGTTTACATTAACACTTAACTATTGCCACAGAACTACTGGTCAAGAACTGAGGTGGAAGAAGCAAGGCTGAACCAGGAGATGAACTATATCTCTAAAGCCACAGGCAATTACAACAGTCATTTTGACAGCTTCAGGGCCAACTTTTCTTCCAGACATTAAAACGAGCAATTAAAGATATGCAGGTGCTTATCTCTAGCCAACAGGTTGCAAAGTTCATTTGTAAGCTTTTGCAGAAAAATGACACAGGAAAAGCATAATGATTATTGACAACCAGTTTGTTGGAAGGTCAAAATGCATGTTAAAACTTGGTTTTGTAGTACTCTGCTGTAACACTTGATGGCGGTGTGCTCAAAAGCTCAAGTGGATTGGTAAGTGAGAAAGGAGGAAACATTAGGATAACACATCCTTTTCAAAATAATTTTCTTCTCTCAAGGTTATATGCATATATTGTGTGAAAATATTAAACAAATAAATGTAGCCATGGCCATTATTGAAATAACACTGGTTTCATTACCCCTTTGGTTTGCCCTTACACTTGGAAAGGATTAGTGGGAGATTTGATGTGTAGAGAAAGAAAATTATTAACCGAGGAGGTGCAACTCAAGGGGAACATGACACTCTCAGATTTCCCCCTTTCCTGAAAAATCAGTCAGTCCATTCATTCTAAAACCTCCCATTTACCACATCCCATGGTTTTTTTAATAACACCCTAATCCAGGACCTCTATAACTGTCCTTAACTCCAGGCACATGCCTTGCCGGTCTCTGTTACCTTGTTTGACTTCTCCCTTTGTACGGAATGACTCGATATCCTCAGTTTCCATTTTTTTTCCTTCATTCACGGGATGTGGGCGTCGCTGACCAGGCAGCATTTATTGTCCATCCCTAATTGTCCAGAGGGTAGTTAAGAATTCAACCACATTGCTGTGGTTCTGATGTCACATGTATGCCAGACCAGGTAAGGATGGCAGTTTCCTTCCCTAAAGGACATTAGTGAACCAGATGGGTTTTCCCCAACAATCAGCAATGGATTCAGGGTCATTGTTACCCTCTTAATTCAAGACGTTTATTGAATTCACTTTCCACCATCTGCCAAGGCAGGATTCAAACCCAGGTCCCCAGAATATTATCTGGGTCTCTGGATTAACAGTCCAGTGATAATATCACTAGGCCCTCGCCTCCCCAGAGCTATTTGAGCTTGCCACACCTTTCTTCACAAAATCCCATGCGTTGCTCATCTTTTACCTGTCAACTCCAACACTCTTAAAAATCAGTTGCCCCTGCTACTTTGTGTTCTTGCCATATTCTTCACCATCGGCAAGGTTCTCTCCAGCTGATTTCTCAGCTCCACTCTGTCCCATCCTCTTTGCTCTACCTCCCTTGCTTGAGATAATGAGACGGACACCTCTGCACAACTCTCTCCTTGACACACATATCGCTGGCCTGCTACCCGCAGTGACACAGTGTTGTCAGTGGTTAATGCTTTAACTACCATCATTACCATCACTCACCGAGCTGCACAGCAACTTCCACTGCCTCATTTTGGAGGTAGTAAATTTAACTCATAAACATTTACTGCATCTCCAAGCTGCGCCCCACCTCACCTCTAATGCACTCGATTTACATTTGTGACCAAGACTGCTTTTACGTGCCTCTTTACTCAGCTTCCCTACTTTTAGGGGTGTTCTTTATCCAAGCAGGTTTTCTAATCTTAAGATGAAAACATTTCCTTTGCTGTTACAAAAATCTTGCCTCCAGAAAATTTGAGCAATGCAGTATTGGCTCCACAACCAGAAAGTAGCATAAGAAGGGATTTTCTCCAATGAGCCTCTAGATGGTGTGTTGGACTTGAAGGTAAAACGTATGAGCATCCTGTACACGTAAGAACAAACTGCAACTCTAAGTAATCTGAAAGTGCACTGGAAATACCCAGGGGCTCACCTTTGTCTATGGTGAGGGAGGACTTATAGTTAAGCTCAGGTATGAGATGGACCGTTCAGCATCGACAAACAGTAAACTCAGCCCTGTCAACCATGCAGAGTCCTCCTGACATCGGAGGGAGAGTTCCAAAATTGGGAGAGCTGTCTCACACAACAGTCAAGCAACAATCCAACACTGTCCATAAAAAAGGGTACGATTCTATGTGTAAGGCTATGTCCCAATCACCATCCGAGTATGTCGTGTACTGCCATCAGAACAGACCTAGCAGAGCTAGCAGTGCAGTCATATACAATAGAGGGGGCACGCTCTGTAGCAGAGTGGTAGTGCACCTACCTCTAAACCAGATGCTCATGTTCCAGGCCCAACTGTTCCTGAGGTGTTTAATAACATCTTTGGACAGGTTTATTACAAGACAAGGAGGGGAGGGTTGCCCTGGGAGTCCTTAACAGTGACTCTCGGACCCCATGAAGTCTCATGGCGATAGGTCAGACCTGGGCAAGGAAACCTCTTGCTGTTTGCCACCAACCAAGCCCCCACCGCACCACGCTGAGCACTGCTTGGAGGAAGCAGAGAGGATAACAAAGCGTTTTCATGCTGTTTTTCTTGGTAAGCTGCATCCATGAAATAGTGCCAAAAAAATATAGTTGTGCACTGTGATTAAATCTATTTCTGGAGGCTCGATCACATCTTGCCCTGCGGTCGTTAATTGGCCAGTATATGGATTCTTGTGACACACTGCCCTTCCATGCCAACTGGAAAGCAAAAAGTCTCATTACCAATTGAATAATGCCTGGTTGGCAGCTAAGCAGCCTGTTCCCACACACCCTCCGCACCCTGTTCAGTATTTTTAGATCTTGTGAAGAGAAATGTTCAAAGAAAATGACAAGACAACAAGTATAAATCTCCTCATGATTTTTCCAGGGTTGAACAGAGGAGCTTGGAGGGAGTGGAGAGGGATGGCCAGGGAAGTTGCAAAGAGGTAAGGGGCTCGGGGTACTATTTTCTGTCCGTCTTTATACCATTATTCGCTGGCACCATTGAAGGTGGTGAATCAGGAATCAGGTGGATTGCAAAGCCGAACCTCTCAGAACTCCATCACAAGTTTTGTCACAGCTGTGTGTGTGTCTGTGCTTTGTTTCTGTGAGCACAGACATGCCTCTTGCAGCAGATCCAGAGGCTTGAAGATAATCTGGACTGAGCTGCTATAGTTTTAAATGTCATCAGTCAATAACAATTTAACCCCTACCCAATCCCCATCTTCTTCTCTCAAATGAATGCAAAAGACCCTGTGGCTCTATTCAAAGAGGAGATGGTATCTTCTCCCTGGTGTCTTGGCTGTTATCTACTTGCTATTTACTGGATATTTTCTATTGGCAACTTTGCCGCCCTTTTTCCTACATTGTACTTCAAAAAGCACTTAAACAATTACAAAGGGTGATTTTGAGTCAAAAGGTCACGCCGTCGCCTCTAAGCAGGAAGCTCTGGCTTCCACTCTGCTCCAGGCCTTCATGACAGTTCAACAAGTTGACAATTAGGCTTCCAACCCTCTGCCATTTTACGAAGATCTAAAGC
Source organism: Ginglymostoma cirratum (assembly GCA_024137785.1). Lineage (NCBI taxonomy): Eukaryota > Metazoa > Chordata > Chondrichthyes > Orectolobiformes > Ginglymostomatidae > Ginglymostoma > Ginglymostoma cirratum. The sequence goes on from JAHRHZ010000039.1 coordinate 27,506,016, forward strand.
AAATCAATTGTAATGAAAGCAAAATGCTACAGATCCTGGAGATCAGAAATAAAATCTTTGAACACAAATCATAGGTGTACATTTACTACATAACAAAATATTCTCATATCCTATATTCAGCCAGGGTTGTTGGATTAGAATACAACATGTGACTTCCTTCTTCGCCCTGGTTTTGAGAATTATAGGCAAGTTCTTTATTTTATACTATTTTCCCCTACAGCTCAAAACTGGACTTCTCCTGTGAATGCAGAAACAATTCTACGGTTAATGCTCTGATGTAACGTGGATTGCGTCTTTCATATTAACCTATCTATGAAAATTTTAAAAACTTGCAGACTTTAAGGCTCCTGTTAAATAATGCATAAAGCTGACTCAATTGAATTTCTGCAATGCAAAGCCAGAAAGCATGTTGATTCTTTCCCCAAACATCTTGGCACTCTACCACGATTCAAAATAAAACCCGCAAATTAAAATACTTGAACATGATGGCATTCGCTCATTATCCCTCAAAATACCACAGCACTCAAAAATCAAAATTAAAAAAAACCATGGATTATATAACAAACCCTCGCTGAATGTCATTAGTCTTTGGAATTCCCTTCCCCAAAAGGCAGTGGATGCAGAATCCTTAAATATTTTTCAGGCAAGAATAGATAGATACTTGATTACCAAGGGATGAAAGGTTACTTGGGGATATGCAGGAATGTAGAGCTGACGGCAAAATCAGATTGGCCATAACCTTATTGAGCGGTGGAGCAGGCTCAAAAGGACTGAGTGGCCTACTCTCGTTCCTCGCTCATCTAAGAGGTGCATAAGGGTCTTATTTCCTCTATATTTAAAGTGGGTTTCTTTAACATAAGCAAAATAAGTGATTTATATTTTTTCAATTATGTGTATTTAATACAGCTATTCAATGAAGATATAATCTGATTAATACACTTAGTTTGAAATATGGAGGTATAAACGCTTGCCCTTGTAAATAACCCAAACACACCCAGGGTAAAGTGGAAGAAACAGATTTCCCTCTCTGCTTCCTCCAAGCAGTGCTCAGCGTGGTGCGGTGGGGGCTTGGTTGGTGGCAAACAGCAAGAGGTTTCCTTGCCCAGGTCTGACCTATTGCCATGAGACTTCATGGGGTCCGAGAGTCACTGTTAAGGACTCCCAGGGCAACCCTCCCCTCCTTGTCTTGTAATAAACCTGTCCAAAGGGTCCATAAGGGTCTTATGTAAGTGTCAAGCTTTGCACGATGGGTTCGTCACTGGCAAGTGGGCAGAAAACACTGCCTTTATCATTACAGGTTTCATGACAAAGTCACACAGTCCTACATAGTCAATCATTTATTTACAAGTGAATGACTCAAACCACAGTGTTGACCATTAGGATCTTGGACTGTAGTGCTACAAATCTGCCACCAACTTAAAACTGCCTGCTTCAGGAACATAAATGCAGGCAACTTCTCAGTATTTGTAAATTGCATTCAGATTCCTTAGCTGTTTGCAAGTTTCAAACTTGCTGGTGCCAATTGCCCTGAAAAGTTCCAAGCACTGAATAAATGCAATTATTGCCGTAATCCCTTGACAATGTTAAAACCACTCAAAGCTAATGTAATTAAGGTTTATGAAGTGATCAAAGAGTTTTGCTAAAAAGAGAGTATTGTCCTCTCATTGCCAAATCTCGAATAAAGGGAATCACCTTCAAATTGGAAGCTAGATAAGTTTAAGAATGAAAATTGGGTGGATCACTGAGGAACACACACACAGACAGCTTCTCAAAATGCTGTAGAGTGTATCAGTCAGGATTTTCAAGACTGTGATCATGGGATGTTTGAGAAGAATAGTGAGGGATATGGAGAAAATACAGGCAAATGGAGTCGATATACATATTAACTATGACCTAATAGAATGGCTGTACAGGTTTGAGGGGTTTATCTATTATGAAACTGAGAAATTGCTTCATTACTGATCTTAAACTATTATGAGAATGACTTTGTAGTAACTTTAATGGACTGATGTTTAAACATTGTGGGTATCAAATTTGTATTTTTTTTAAAAAGGTACATGAAATGGACAGTTGAATTTTTCTTTCTAAAAAAGGTATTCTTGGTGGTAACATGTCCTGTGATAATTGCTTATTTACTGATGACTCCCTGCCTGGGCTACAACAGTCGAGTTGCATTTCTTGCTTCAAATATTGTTTGTAGTAGTTGGTGACCAGTTTCTCCAAAGGGAAGGAGCTCTCAGCTCAGCTCTCCTCTTCTGAGAAAACCTCTTGTTGTGAGTCCTGATTGTCTTCTTGAAGTCTGTGACTGAAAGATTGTGATGTGGTGCTTCCTGAGTAAGCCATGTCTTCCAAGAATCCAGACACAACTGCCTCTGACTGATCTACATGTGGCTGAATATCAGACATCTGAACATCTCAAAACTTAACCATTTTTGCCTAATGCCAAAAGTGTCCACCACCCGGAAACAAAAGCAAAGCTCTGCAGAGGGAAATCTGTTTCTTCCACTTTACCCTGGGTGTGTTTGGGTTATTTACAAGGGCAAGCGTTTATACCTCCATATTTCAAACTAAATGTATTAATCAGATTATATCTTCATTGAATAGCTGTATTAAATACACATAATTGAAAAAATATAAATCACTTATTTTGCTTATGTTAAAGAAACCCACTTTAAATATAGAGGAAATGTACAATTGGCCATATCAGGAACTGGGTAAAACAGTTCTACTTATGTTCCTACCCATTCAGCAGTAGGACTTGAGAAAGTGGTGCATCCAAGCTCTCAGCTATAGCATGACACCAACATTTAAATGTTGTCATTCACAATTGTATCTCCATCATTGAAAACCAACTAAAGAAAGTTTTTATTTTAAAACAAGAAAGAAAGAGAGAGCATATTGCTAATCCAAGTAATAACCTGTATTGATAAAACATCTGTGGTTGGGAGACATGAGGATGAACCACAGTTGGTCTCTTTCCATTTTCACTTCCTCCTTGTCTTCACTCCATTTATAATTTTTCTCTGAGAATGAGTTACTGATGAGGCAAGAGCAAAAGAAAGCAAAAGGAGGAAGATTTACCCCATTAAATGGCACCTTTCACAACCTCAGGATGCTCAAGATGCTTTAGGTGATATATTTTTTACGTTTAGTCATTTTGAAATGCAGTTGTCAATTGACACATAGCAAGGTCCAGCGATGTTGGCTAAGGGATAAATGTTCATCCGGACACTGAGAAAACTCCCTTGCTATGTGGGAAGTGTTACAGCCATGTGAGAGGGCTGCAGCATCAAATTTCCTGCATTCATTGTTTTAAGAGTTATTTTGTCCATTTTCAAAAGAGAGCCACAAAATGGACATGTCTATCAGGAGTAATGTGGGTGCTAAAGGATTGCTTAGTACTAAGTACTTGGTATAAGAAGTCACATGTAAAACAAGGCCAGGTTGGAGAACTTTACACAAAAAAAATGCTACAGGGAGGCCTGGAGACCCTCTCTGTCAGCATTCTAGATAAGTCACACGCTGTGTTACAGAGAGTATCATCACCCTCCACTATCACTTCAATGGCCAGCCTGCAAACACCATTAAAAATTTAATGAGGGGACAGCTCCATGTTGAAGTGCCCTCATGTTAAATACCTGCCATCTCAAGCTGGTTGGTCATGCAAATTCCAGAGACCATCCCATCGTCCTTAATTGCAGAAGGAACCCCACTCTAGTTCCGATGTCTATTTAAAAGGATGACTGAAGGTCTCTGGTTTGTAGGGATAACAATTTAAAACTCAAAACCACTGATAATCAACCACCCAAAAGCCTCAAATTGTGCTCAATTAATGGTGCCACTCCAAAGGCCATCTTTCTCTTTCATACACTTAAAATCGTTCTCGGTTGATCTCGTCAAAAGAATGTAATTGTAGCAAGTGTGTTTTATTTAGCCCACATACTTGTGGATTAATAATGGAATAATACATACTCCTACTCATGCCATTAAATACTTTGATGTTCATCGAAATTTCGGTATGGTTTCCATTAGAAGAGCCTGTTACTTCAAATGGGTTCCAGGAAATCTAAAATTTCATACTGCAATCGTGCAAAACAATTTAAAACTACATGGTATTTTGTCACATTTTGTTCAACGAGGTCTCAGGTTACAGCACGGAAGGAGATTATTCAGCTCTCTGGAAGAGCAATTCAATCAATCCCACTCTGCTCACTTTTCTCCCAGAACCCTGCAAAATTTTCTCATTTCAGGCAATTATTTGACTCCAGGGGCCTCAACTGAATCTGTCTCCACTGCATTTAGAGTAATTCCAGACATGAGCCACAAACTATGAAAAAAAAAATCAACTCCTTTCATGGAAATAATAAAAATCCTTGACCCGACCATCTGGAAACCTATCACCTCATCTCCTACCTCCCTTTCCTCCACAAAACAGTTGAATGGTTGTCACCTCCATGCCAATATTTCCTGGCATTCCATGTTTCAACCCTTCCAGTCAGCTTTTGCCCCTATGGCACAGTAACAGGAATATCTCTTACTGAAGTCACAAGTGATCCCGGAGGTGATTGTGACAAAGATAAACTATCCATCCTTGTCCTTCTGAACACACCTGCAACCTTTGGCATAGCTGACCACACCATCCCGCTCCAATGTCTCTCTTGTCATTCATGTGGAACCATCACCTGGCTCCCATTCTTTATTGGTCCAATCATGTCCATACTATTCTTACAATGATTTCTCTTTCCTGCCCAACTCTGTTGCCTCTGGTATTCCCTAAGGATCTGTCTTTAACACCTAGCTATTTCTCATCTACATGTTGCTTCTTAGTAACATTATCCAAAAAAGCACCAAGTTATTTCTCATCAGTTCACTTGACAACACCCATGCCACCAGCTCTCTCAACCCATCCACTGTGGCTGAAATTAGAGAGCTCACTGACATCCAGTATTGGAGAACCAGAAATTAGATATTGGGAAGATGTTTTCATTACTCCCTTTAAATGCAATTTCTGAGCTACTGACTCCACCTCTCTTCCAGGCAATAGTTTGAGTCTAAACCAGTCTGTTCAGGACCTTGGTGTCACATTTGAGCCAGTAATGAGGTCATGTATTTGTGTCCTCAGCAAAACTGGGTGTTTCCACCTGGCCTGATATCACTCCTCTCTCACCTGATTTGCTGATTAAGTCCTCAATCGTCCCTTTGTCACCCCTAGGCTTGATTATCCTAATACACTCCTTTTCTGGTTTCCTACATTGTATCTTACATAAGGTCATCTAAAACTTGCATCGAGTTGCTGGTCCCCTAACACCCCTGAATTTCCCCCCCACAGTGGTCGAGAACGCCCTCGACTGTGTCTCCCGCATTTCCCACAACTCATCCCTCACACCCCGTCCCCACAATAACAACCAAAAAAGAATCCCCCTCATCCTCACGTACCACCCCACCGACCTCCGGATCCAACGCATCATCCTCCAACACTTCCGCCATCTGCAATCCGACCCCACCACCAAAGACATTTTTCCCTCCCCACCCTTATCTGCTTTCCGGAGGGACCACTCCCTCCGCGACTCCCTTGTCCGCTCCACATTCCCCTCCAGCCCCACCACACCCGGCACTTTTCCCTGCAACCGCAGGAAGTGCTACACCTGCCCCCACACCTCCTCCCTCACCCCAATCCCAGGCCCCAAGATGACTTTCCACATCAGGCAGATGTTCACCTGCACATCTGCCAATGTGGTATACTGCATCCGCTGTACCCATTGTGGCCTCCTCTACATTGGGGAAACCAAGCGGCGGCTTGGGGACCGCATTGCAGAACACCTGCGCTCAGTTCGCAACAAACAACTGCACCTCCCAGTCGCGAACCATTTCAACTCCACCTCCCATTCCTCAGATGACATGTCCATCCTGGGCCTCCTGCAATGCCACAGTGATGCCACCCGAAGGCTGCAGGAACAGCAAATCATATTCAGCCTGGGAACCCTGCAGCCCAATGGCATCAATGTGGATTTCACAAGCTTCAAAATCTCCCCTCCCCCAACCGCATCCCAAAACCAGCCCAGCTCGTCCCGGCCTCCCTAACCTGTCCTTCCTCTCACCTATCCCCTCCTCCCACCTCAAGCCGCACCCCCATCTCCTATCTACTAACCTCATCCCGCCCCCTTGACCTGTCCATCCTCCTTGGACTGACCTATCTCCTCCCTACCCCCCCCACCTACACTCACCTTTACTGGCTCCATCCCCGCCTCTTCAACTTGTCTGTCTCCTCTCCACCTATCCTCTCCTCTATCCATCTTCTATCCGCCTCCCCCTCTCTCCCTATTTATTTCAGAACCGTCTTCCCCTCCCCCATTTCTGATGAAGGGTCTAGGCCCGAAACATGAAGCTTTCCTGCTCCTATGATGCTGCTTGGCCTACTGTATTCATCCAGCCCCACGCCTTGTTATCTCGGATTCTCCAGGATCTGCAGTACCTATTATCTCTTGACTGGACTATGTTGGCTGTACCATGAGTGACATAATGTTGAACTTAAAATATTGACTTTGGATTTTCTACAGTTGAAAAGGAAATGAATGTGTGTGCAGTTATCAGTAATATCATGGACACATTCTAGTTTTACATTTTTTTCCAAGCTCAAGACATTTTTACTTTTCATTCCAAAAAAAGATTCAGTGTAAAACAATACTATGGGTAACTTTGATAACGTTACTTTGATAAACTTTGATACTATGGATAAAGGAGAGGATAGGTGGAGAGGAGACAGACATGTCGAGGAGGCGGTGTTGGAGCCAGTAAAGGTGAATGTAGGTGGGAGTTAGGGAGGGGAAAGGTTGGTCCAGGGAGGACGGACAGGTCAAGGAGGCGGGATGAGGTTAGTAGGTAGGAGATGGGGGTGGGGCTTGAGGTGGGAGGCGTGGATAGGTGGGAGGACAGGTTAGGGAGGCAGGTACGAGCTGGGCTAGTTTTGGGATGCGGTCAGCGGAGGGGAGATTTTGAAGCACCTCCTTTATCCATCTTCTATCCGCCTCCCCCTTTCTCCCTATTTATTTCAGAATCCCCTTCCCCTCCACCATTTCTGAAGAAGGGTCTAGACCCGAAACGTCAGCCTTCCTGCTCCTCTGATGCTGCTTGGCCTGCTGTGTTCATCCAGCTCTACACCTAGTTATCTCAGATTCTCCAGCATCAGCAGTTCCTACTATCTCTATGGGTAACTTTGTTTGCTTCAATACCTTAGGCCATCTCATCTGTTTGCAGAATGGTATGCAACAAACTCAGACCAGGGAATTGGAAACTCCATGCAAAACTGTGTTCACTTTGAGATCGTCAGTGCGCTTGAGCTTTTAAATCAACATTCAGCTAGCCAGGGGAGGTTGTTCTCTTACTAGGTCAGGATACCGTTGCACATACAGAGATCAGGTTAATTGTATTTGTGATTGAATGGCAGCCAGAAAACCAATATCAGCTTCTAGGCCCAAAACGTCAAGTTTTCCTGCTCCTATGATGCTGCTTGGCCTGCTGTGTTCATCCAGTCCCATGCCTTGTTATCTCAATATCAGCAATTGCCAGCCCTCCAGTATAGTTTACATTTATGCAAATATTTTGCATTTATATATTACTTTGGATACATGCGATTACAATTTAAGAATACAGGCTGAATTGCAGTTACGTGACTTCCAACTTTTAAGTATTTTTGAGTGTAATGTCTAGAAGCATCTCCATTTGGAAAATGTCAGAAGTGTTGCAGGTGAAGGAGTTTCTTAAATTTAAAAACCAGGGTGTTAATGCAGACTAAACGATGCTTTGCTCAGATAGCAAAATAGTCCCTGGCCGTTGTCTTTGCTTGTGAACATTTTAATCAACACCTGTTCGGGACAGGCAAAGTAATACTGGAGAATGACCACAAGCTACTTCAAAAGCATCTTCCTCAAATCACTTCTAACTGCTCATATGTGCCTGCAAAGAATGTTACTCCATTTGCAGAGACATCATCAGAAACTGTCATACAAAGCAAGGGAAACAAATATACACTGCCCACATGCTGTCAAGGGCAGCACTCCCTGGGGAGAGAGGGTCAAGGATGCTAAAAGGATGAAAAAACTTCCAGATTCAATGGGAAGCAACTGCTCTACATGGCCAAGAAGCTACATTCCCTCTAATTTTTCTCTGCTGCATGACAAAGTTTTCTGGAAACAGAAGTCAATAGAGCCACACACTAATCAATGCTTGTGGACCCTCTGTGTGACTGTGTGGCTAATTGAAGAATGAATATTGCCTCTGTTGGGTGGATGACTTCCAGACAATGATAGTGAACGGCAAGCATTTTGGCCAAATCTTGCAAACTAGGCAACAAGTTGCAACTCTCTCCAAGTGCTGCAGAATACAGTGATGAAAGGATGGTCTGAAAGCAGAGGTCACACTTTGTTATAAGCCAGCCATGGGCATACAGAGATGAAGTGTTGCCCAATGTGACATCCTGTACAAAGGAAAGCGAGTCGTCAGCCTTAAACAAGGTGAGATATTGAAGCACATCCATGCATGCTGTCAAGGAATTGAGCCTGGTCTGGGAAAGGCAAGTAAAGAGCAGTGCTCCACTGACCGACATGAGCAATGATTTAAGGATCACATCACCCAGTGCTTAGAACAAACGCCAAACTAAGCAAGGTAAAGCTTCCACTTATCCCCTACAGACCATGGATGAAGCTTGAAGTAGATACTTTTATCTCACAGGAGCAGACAAACCGGGCTCTGGTTTAAAGCTCTTTCAGGTGAGGAATTAGAAGATATGGATAGGTGCTGTTAAGGCAGAGAGGTTCAAAAGGAAAAATAGCATAGTGTGGCAGGAAATGGCTAAAGCTCTGCCCCTGATGTTAAAGCCAGTGAAATGGCTGGTGAACGGGAGACCAAAGGTGTACAGTCAATGAAATGAACTTATCTCTTGATAATGAGGATTTGAATGCCAAGAACTGCCATGCTTGCCATATTACGAGTAAAATTCCAAGAGACCCAGGGCAGACACAAATGCCCTCCATACCCTGGTCCAGCAGGGCAGTGACTGTGTATTTTAAACTACTGTGGCTGCAGTGCAGGCAGGCTGATATGGTTATAACTCAGACACACACAAGTTCTGCACACCAGTTTGCAGGTGCAGGAAATGGTTTTCCTCAGTTTCTGAAAGACCTCCGGTAACGCAGCTCCGGTCAGAAATTTAATGTTTCACACATTATTCATTCATTCATAAAGATGACTTGTGCAAGAGGACCTTTTGTAATCTCAAATCTCCTCAAACAACTCTGCATCTGATGAAACACCTCTTGGTCTAATCAATATTCATACAGAGGAAGCTCACTGCAAGGTTCCACATTGCAGCAGTGACCCAATATCCTGTTTTATTGATGCTGGGACACCAGGAAAAATTCCCTTGCTCTCCTTCAAGATACTGCCATCAGATCAGTTACACCCCTTCCCATGGAATCATAGTATCGCTGCAGTGTGGAAGCAGGCTATTTGGCCCAATAAGTCCACAACGAACCTCCGAAAAGCAACCTTTCCAGACCACTTCTTCCCAATAAACCTGCATTTCCCATGGCCAATCCACCTAGCCTGCACATCTTTGGACTGTGAGAGGAAACCAGTGCACCCAGAGGGAACCTACGCAGACATGGGGAGAATGTGCAAACTCCACACAGACAATCGCCCCAGGGTGGAATTGAACCAGTGCTAACCACTGAACCACCGTGCCAGGGATAAAAAGAGACAGGCCCTCGGTTTGACATCTCATTAAAAAGAAACCTGTACCTCTGACAATGCAGTGCTCTTAGAATCAGACCAGATTTCGTACTCAAGTTCCTGGAGTGGTTAAACCCACAGTCTTCTGACTCAGAGGCAGGAGAGCTACCAACTGAGCCACAGTTCAGCACCACAAGAAAAAAAGGAGACAGTGCTTTACCAAATGAATCATGCTGATGCTGCAAAGGTACACACAGTTATTGCATAGTGTGTCTGGCCAAACATGTGAGATTTTTGAAATTCCTAATTCTGCCAGATCAGCAGCGCTGACACAAGGATCATGTCTGAGCAGAAATCTTTACTTAAAAACAGGAACAGAAAACGCTGGGGAAAAAATACAAAAAACCCAATGGATCAGGCAGCATCCATTGAGAGGGAAGCAGAGGTGATGTGTGAGGGTCAAGAACTGGGTGGGGGTGGAGAGAGGCAGAAACCCGCCAGGCTTGGGTCAAGGTCAGAAGCACGTCCTAGTACAGGGTGGAAAGCAGGAGGGATTAGGTGGCAGAGGAGTTAGTGTTACTGGGTCAGAGGAGATGGTGACGGGGCAAAGAGAACACATAAAGAAGCAAAAAGATGTACCTAAACAGGTGTGCTACTCTCCGAAAATGAGAGGAATAGTGAAACATGCTGAGGAAAGGATACAAAAACGAGGTGGGGTGGTGGAGAAACGGAGGTCACACTCTGAAACTGTTGAATTCTATGTTGAGTAGGCTCTAAATTGCCTAATCCAAAGGTGAGGTTCTTACACAGACCTCCACTGGAACAGAGCAGCCGGCCAAGAACGGCTGATTGCAAAGTAGCAGCAAGGTGGAGAATTAAAAATGACAGCATTTTCAGGAATTTTTTTGTTTTATTACATCCGCAATATTCTGCTGTTTGGCTAACCTTATTTCTAACATTTCTTGCTGCTGCCCAGTACATTTTATTCATAAAATCGGTAAGACAGACTGTTGGAAAACCTCCCTCACTTAGAGCACTCTGACGTCCAGCCACAAGGAAGGCTTTCCTGCTGCTTTCACTGGTGTTTCCTGCTCAATGAACCGAGCTGCCGATTAGCCACAAGAGGCCGCCAAATACTATTTAGCTGGTGAGCTTTTCGAGAGTCTCTTGCGGGATTTTTAGCTATCAGTGGTCACAACCTCAACGCATATATGGTGGGTATACATATACACACACATACATCTCTATAAACATACATACACACACGCATGCACCTCGACACTAAATGTCTCAATTCTTCGAACACCCACCTCCTTTCAAGCCAAGCTTTGTGTTAATCTAATCAATGCGTTAAGTGTAACAAGCAAAAGAAAAATGCAATGGTACCAAAAAATGAGGAACTATAGTACAGAAGGCTTTTACTTCCACTCTTTGCTTCTACTTCAAAACCAAACGGCTACAGAAATATAAGAATGCTTGCAATAAAATGCAGAACTCCTACTTCTTCGGCAGATAAATATAATTGACTAAGTCATTCAGATTCACAGCATCTGTACTTTAATACCACGTTTCCCCCAACTCAACCCGAGAAATATGATTTTTTTTAAAAAAAAGTCAATGTCCCGATCTGCAGTTGAAGAAGTGATGAAACAAGAAGAGTAGACAGTTTTGCATATTTTACGAGATCCGCTTTATCTGAACCAATTCTGGTTTTTGTCGAGCGGCGCATCCTGTTTTAATTTAACGCCAACATCGTTCTGTTTGAAAACGAAAGCACCTGATTGGAGGATTGTGATTTGCATATCCAATCAGTCAGTCAGAACGAGAGATACTGTTCTCTGATTGGGCCCTTTAATGTGAAAAAAGGAAGCTTCTGTCCTCGGGTTACAAGGTAGAATCCAATTCTTGCTTACAATGTCAAAGGGTTTTCTCACACTAGATCTGTTGGCCTGTTCAGCAACAAGCAGCTCCACAGGCAACTCAATGCTCTGGTCTCTGCCACGATACAAACGTAAGCAACACAAGGAATGATTAAATAAGAGGATCCTCTCCATCCCAAAACCACACATTGCCCTCCCTACCTTCCACTCTCTTCTCATTTCTAGTCCCAGACTTATTCTCCTCACCCTCCCTCTCCCGTGCTCATGGTGCACACGCTTTCTACCCTACTCTCTCCCTTCCCATGCTCGCACCCCATCATAAATAGACCATGAGAAAGAGGCCAGCCAACTCCTCAAGCCTACTCCGCCATTCAATCGGCTGATCAAACATTCATCACAACCACTTGCCTGCCCTTTACTCCGCAAGATTCTTAATCAGTCGGGATATCAATCTCAAGCCTTAAATATACACAAGAACTCTGCAAACCACCACTCCCCGCCCCCCGCCACCGCCGCAGCTCTCTGAGGCAAGGAGTTCCAGAGGCTCTAAGAAAATAAATACTCTTCTCAACATTAAATTGGTGCCCCTTTATTCTAAGAGTGTGCACTCTCCACCTAGACTCTCGTGAGGGGAAACATTTTCTCAGCATTAACGCTGTCAAGCCCCTTAAGAATTCTACTTGTTTCAAAAGAGATCATCTCTCATTAATCTAAACTCCAGTGAAAGGGACTTAAGGTGCAACTTTTTCATGCAGAGGGTGGTGAGTGTATGGAATGAGCTGCCAGAGGAAGTGATAAAGGCTGGTACAATTACAACATGTAAAAGGCACCTGGATGAGTTTAAGAGGGATATGGGCCAAACGCTGGCAAATGGGACTAGATTAATTTAGGATATCTGGTTGGCATGGACGCGTTGAACCAAAGAGTCTGTTCCCGTGCTGTACAACACTATGACTCTATGAGTAGAGCTCCCTTGGGTTACACCCTACCCCACCCCCGAAAACCTGAGCTAATTTAGGTATTGCTAACTGTAACCACTGTCTTACTAGTTCTGTGGGTGTTTGGGTTTTTTTTCTAAACAGGTTGCAACTTCTATGGGCGAACTTTGATTTTTGAAATTTCAAGTGTTTTTTTAAACATCTGCACTTGATGTATCCCAGCAAGTTTATCCCAGTGTGGACCTGAACTCTCATTCCATCTTCCAGTGCCAGTGTGCACAAACCATCAATGGATTGTGTTACTATGCCAACCGTTCCAAAACAAAATCTCTCTCCACCCCCTTTCTCCACCAAAAATGGCGTCCTGCTAGTGAACAATGTGTGGAATGTATTACAGGGCCAAGAATTTGAACTAAGCAAAGTTATTTATTTGCCCTTCCCTATTGCCTAGGTGATTCACACAGAGGAATTTCAGGTGACCTGACTGTCAGCTTCAAACTAGACAAAAGCTACATCCATTTCCCACCCCAAACTAAAACTAAAGTGGGTTTGAATCCTGTTTGTTTCTCGGCCAAAACATCGCACGGTTTTCTAGGCTGAGTGTGAGATAGGGAGAGTGTGAGAGGGAGAGAGTGAGCGAGAGAGTATGAGAGAGAGAGATAGACAGTGAGACAGAGAGTTAAGAGAATGAGAAAGACAGTGTGAGAGACAGAGTGAGAGAGTGATGGTGAGAGAAAGAGAGAGAGGGAGAGTGAGAATGAGTGAGAATGTGAGAGAAAGTGAGAGAAAGAATGAGACAAAGAGTGAGAGAGTGTGAGACAGACTGAGAGAGTGAGACAGAGAGACAGTGAGTGTGTGACAGAGTGAGTGATAGTGAGAGTGATTGAGAAAGAGTGAGTGAGACAGTGAGAGAGATACAGTGAGTGACAGTCAGAGTGATTGAGAAAGAGTGAGTCAGAGAGTGAGACAGTGAGAGAGAGAGTATGAGAATGAGACAGAGTGAGAGAGAGACAGAAAAACAGACAGTGAGACTAAGAGTGAGAGAGAGGGAGTGGGGAAGAGAGAGAGTGACAGTGAGAGAGTGAGTTAGAGAGTGACAGTGAGTGATCGAGAAAGAGTGAGTGAGAGTGTGCGACAGTGAGAAAGATTGAGAGAGTGAGACAGTGTAAGAGTGAGACAGTGTGAGTGAGAGAGTGTGAGAGAGTGAGTGAGAGTGAGAGCATGTGTTAGAGACAGTGTGTGTGAGAGTGAGGGAGAGCGTGTGACAGAGTGAGTGAGTGAGAGACAGCATGTGAGAGAGTGTTCACGCACACACACACACGTTCTAGGGGTCAAAAGGATCCTTCCATCTGTCCCTGAGTTTGCACATTTAACAGTAACATCTGAAATACCTCACAAACAACAGCAGCATGAGAAATGACAAAATAAAACAAATTAGGACCGCCATTCCCTGCCAATATATTTAATTACTAAAGTCAGCTTTGTACAAAGGTGCAGATCATTTTCTGCTGTGGGGTCAAAATTTGCTAGTTTCATTGAGAAGAGCATGTATTTACTATCCATCCATAAAGAACCCTCAAAAGTGGAGTGGAACCACTTGCTTAAATTCCTATTGTCCTACTATCTCTTAAATTCCTATTGTCTATTTGATGGAGATGATCCATTTCTCCAGTGATGATGGGTCATCCAGATGATGGAGGAACACCAACAGAAAGAACCCTCAAAAATTTGAACAAAAGGATTAAAAAACACTGAAATTGCTGGAGAAACTCAGCAGGTCTGACAGCATCTGTGCAGATAAAAAAAGAGTTAACCTTTCAGGTCCAGTGACCCTTCTTCATAAGGTGCAAAACCTGCTAAGTTTCTCCAGCAATTTCTGGTTTTGTTTCAGATTTTAAACATCCACAGTTCTTTGTTTGATTTATTTCAACAATATACTTTATTCATAGAAATCTTTATATACATACAGTCGCCAGAGCATTTCGATTCTGTACAGTCTTTACACATGTAGAACAAACAAACCCAAGGCATTTCTTACTCATACAAGACTATATTTACATTCATTTGAGGCACTGGAAGGGTCCAATAACTGAACGGACCTCCATTGTACTTTGGCCGAAAGACCTCAGACAGTGGTCCTTCCCCACTGAACCTTGGCCGTAGGTGCCGCAAGCTTTAGTGTGTCTCTCAGCATGTAGTCCCGGACCTTGGAATGTACCAGTCTGCAACAGTAGGTCATAGTCAACTCTTTGCTCTGGAAGACCAATAAGTTTCTGGAAACCCAAAGAGCATCTTTCACCAAATTGACGGTCCTCCAAGTTTTGTTTTGTGCCTCAAATCCTTGAACCTATCGGGGATGGACTGAGAGTAAGACGAATGCTACATGATTTCCAAGCCCCATTTATAATAAAAAGCATCTGTTCTTGAATCATAGGATGCACCTTCAGGGAAGCTTTTCAAATTGACACCAACAAATAAAGTTGCTTCTGTCAGTTTCACTTGTGCCCAGCATTCCCCATTGACAGATGTCGCTTGACCTATAAAGATTTACATATCCTTAAAAGGAAATATTTTTGGGGCTACTTCCCTATATCAGTAATTTCATTCCCACTCATTCTCAGGTTGCAGATTAAAATACAAGATGACACCCAAGAGTGGCCTGTGTATTTAATGTGATTTTAAACATCTTACCAAGATACAGGAGCCAATGGCCTAGTGGTATTATCGTTGGACAGTTAATCCTAGAGACCCCATAATGTCCTGGAGACCAGGGTTCAAATCCTGCCATGACAGATGGTGGAATTTGAATTGAATAAATAAAATCAGGGATTAAGAGTCGAATAACGACCACAAAACCATTGCCGGTAGTCAGGAAAAAAAAACCCATCCGGTTCACTAATGTCCTTCAGGGAAGCAAACTGCCATCCTTACCTAGTCAGGCCTACGTGACTCCAGGCCCACAGGAATGTGGTTGACTCTCAATTGCCCTAATAAATGCTGAAATAGCCAACGACGCCCTCATCCCGTGAATGAATACTAAGGAAATGAACTGCTCAGATACTGACCTCATTTATACTCCCAAATCACAATCACTCCACCTATTTCTGATTGTACCTCTCTAAACCCCGAGCTTGGAAATACCCTTCCAAGTATCACTCCACACCTCACTTACCATCTATCAAGAAGGTACATACTAAAACCTGCCAGTTTGTCCAAGCTTTTAGCAATCCAAATTAAAACTTCCTTACGTGCCTCATTGTCATACTTTGTTTTATAATGCTCCTCCCTTCCTCATTCCTAAATTTCTCAGCATTGGCATTCATATGCGAGTTCAGTAAAGGCCGTTTAAACTGGGTGTTCAACCACATGTCAGAGAGAAACTAGAATGCTGTCAGTCACCTCAAATGTAGTTAAACCATTTTATTTTAATGATCCCTGCTAATATCACAGTCACAACCAACTTTCACAGCCAGAACACTTAATGCCCTTCCAATGCCCTTCCCCTTCCTATGTATTTTGAGAGCAATTCAATATGCATTACACTGAAACATGACCTTGGTATTTCACACCATCCTTTTCCAAGAAAGCTTCCAATTAATTCAGCACTCCCATAGGTGAAACATAATACATTCACACCTATAGACTGTGATATTGAAAAGCATGAAGACAGCAACTTATTGATCACAAACTTTCATGGTTATATCCTCCACTGTTGCGTGGTGCACAAAACCATCCTCGGAAGGTAACACAAAAATCGTAGGATGCAGATTACAATGTATCAATCAATGAATGTACAGTGTGTGAGGCATTACTTATCAAATTGAAAGTGCATTATTTATTTTGAGCTTTAATTTTTTTTAAAAATGCGATGCACCAGAGACCTTTTTTTGAAAAAGAAAAGACATTCCCATAATGAATGGGGTTTCATGCATGCTGAATGGTTTTGCATGAGCTATTTTTAATCCATATTTTAAAACTTTTATGAATGTAGCTCTCAAGGCAACCACTTCCTCTCCAAAATGAAAGCAGCGGAGCAACCAGTTAGCAGAGCTCACTGGAAATTTGTGATTAGTTTATTTAACAAAAAGAAAAGTTTGAAATGTAGTGCTCACATCAGTCTGATGTGACTACAATTAAGTAAATCTACTTTCCCGCACGCTTAGCTGCAGATTCTGATAGGTGAAGTAGAAGGCAGCAGTTTGCACTAACCTAATGTGGGATCGTTTTACTCTCTTCACACGGTGGGCGGAACTGTTACTTAGGTGCAACATTCTGAAAACTGCTACTAAAAACGGAACTACCGGTCGTTGGTAGTTAAGGCAAATCTGGTGTGATTAAACACGGCTTCAAGCTTCATTCACGAAGGCAGCCCAAAAACTGGTTTGTGTGCATTGCGGAGCCTGAGAATTATTGCTATGATAGTGTCCCATAAGGGATACAAACCCCCTATAAACCCTGCCAATTACATGCACTGATTAAAGCACAGTTACCCCAGGAAACAGTCAAATCAGATCTCCTGATGTTGCCGTTTGTCACGTACAGTGCAAATCTGCACAAAATAATCTTAGTAAATGCAGTTCAGCCACTTACAACCTGATACCTAAACATTTTCGGCTGCGGCCTCGTAGTTTAAACGGTATTTATTATTTGCAGAAATGCACCCATCTCCCCACCGCCCACAACGCTTTATTCCCAAATAAGGTGCCAGGGGCCTTTATTGGTCACGTTCTGTCCTGTGAGCCATTTGCTTCTTTCCAAAACACTCGTGAATACAAACGATACATGGGGAAGGATTTATCCCTATAGAGCAGGTCCAAAAAGATAATTGCAGGGAAAAGGAAGACAAGTTTGATCTATGTATCTAAAGACTCCTCACATTGTGACAATTCTTTTTTAAATATTCCCAATATTTCCCTTGTACGGCTATATTTGAAGTAAGGACTTAATGGAGCATTGTTTAAAACATCTAAGTTTGAATTCTTTTTATCTTCCTCTTGCACAGAAACAGAACAATGTTCTCTTCTGGTCTTTGGTGATGCTTCACATTATTCCACTGGAAGCATCTTGAGAAAAGAAAACATATAACATCTGCATGTACGTGGCATATTCTAAATGAAGTCTCTCCAATATTTTAGATTTTTTTCCCTCCCAGTACTAAAGGCAATAATTAAAAATAAATAGCTTGCTTTTGCGTAGAAGAAACCTCAAAGTGAATGTACAGGAAAAGTGTCTGCTCTGCATCATAATATACTGCCAAGGAATATTATGCAGTGAAGTCACATTCAAAAAATGTGTTAACTATCGTGGGTTTAATATTGCTCAGTTACAAAGCATTTTTCTCCCTCTAGACTGTAATCAACACTGAACTGCAAGGACATTATAAACAATGTTGCAAGCTAGCAGAGTACAAATCCGATCTAAAGATGTCGTATGTACCCAAGATTACAGCAAAACTTTCCCAAATTAGTTATTTTGCTCCATGAGCAAGATTGTGAAGGTAAACCAGCTTTCTACTCAGAATCTAGCAAAACCACTACTTAGCTATTCTTGGAGTAATGCCCAAAACCAGCCTCGCCTGATTTACCTTTCATTTGACCTACCCTGCAAGGGACTAAGTTTTAATGCAACAGATATCTAAGCATCTGAGATAGTATTTATTATATAATCACTGCACAGTTTCAGAACATCTCTCTAATGCCAAACCAATTCAAATGACTATGTTGCACTACGTGCCAGCATTTTGGTCTGAACTTTGCTTTAAAGTCTCTTGACAAATGTACACAAGCTTCTCAGTCATGCAAGGAATGTAACTAAGGAATTACATAATGAAATGTAATTTGATTATTTCAGGGTTTGTAGAATTAACTAGTGGTTTGAATTGCAAGCAGAATTTGTTTTAGCTGTATGTCAGGAACATCAAGTGAAACACTTTTAGATAAAATATAGGGATGTTGCTTACAACTAAAAATTAGCTAAAAACAAATGGATAAAATGAACAGGCTTCAGGTCAATTTTGAACTAGGAGAACAATTTACACTGGTGCAAATCTGGAATAAATGCTCATGGAACTTTACTGACAAAATTACAATCTATTTCAAGATACCCAGAAAGATGCTGAGGATCTGTAACCTTAATTGACTCTGGCCAATTAAATCATGTCAGTTTTTTAAAAAAATACTTTGAATTTTCTTAAAAAAAAGAAACAGGAAGCGTTGTTACAACTTCAGTGCACTTACTTACTATACCACACACTTCCTCTATAGAAACTGTGAACCAAAGAAGTTTCCCTCAGTGATCTTATTCAATGACTACTGATTGAATATATATATTAAGATTCTCACAGAAAGCAGGATGCTGTTCATACTGGATGTACAAATAGGTCCAACATATATAGAAAGTGAAGTTCAAACACTAAGATAAAAGCAGCATTCAAATGAAATGACCAGTTCACTATTATGCCATCTACAATAGTAGTGGGTCAAATTGATCGAAAATTATCAGTGTTGATTGTTGACTGCATTACTGTACATATCCAAAATAGAACAACGCTGTTCCAGGCAAATCGTAACATTAGAAATATCTTGACACTTACCACTGCAGGAACCTTCTCCTGCAAGTTGTCTGAAGAAGCCAGTTCCCCTCATATGACAGCTTGGCTCCTGCCAACCTGTTTGCACAAGTTTAACTAATTCCCCTTTCTCTTATCCCCTCTCCCTGCCTTTTCAGAAATGTCCTTCTTCTGATCCTTTGCATTGCCGGACATGCCACTTAGCTGTGTGTTATATGTTGGTCTCTGAGCAGCAATTGCCTAAAGTCAGTCAGTCAGTCAGTCACAGGCTACCTCTGCCTTTTGTGGTCACGCCCCCCCCCCCGCACCCCTCCGGGCACGCGCGGGAACGCGTTCGCGCGCTCCCCCGAGAAGCACGCGCTGCAACCGGCGCGCTACCGTAAACCTTCTGAGTGTGAGGGCGCCTGATGCTTGCTGCAGGCTGAAGAGATAGAACTGGGCGGGGTAGGAGAACGGATTGTTTTTGCAACTAGGTTATGAGGGTGTGTAGCTGCAGTCTGTTACCCTTTTGTTTAGGATGCCAGCGATGTTTTACTTTGCTTCGTGTACCACCTATTCTAACCTGCCTTTGTGGCAATTGGTGTGTCTGCCTGAGGTAGATAACTTGCAAAGCAGATGATTGCATTTAGAAGTGACATTTTAAATCTTTGATCACCCAGTACAGTGTGATGCCCATATCATTGGGTGGCACGGTGGCTCAGTGGTTAGCACTACTGCATCACACTGCCAAGGTCCTGGGTTCGATTTCCCCCCTCAGGTGACTGTCCGTGTGGAATTTGCGTGTTCTCTCCACGTCTGGTTTTCTCCAGATGCTCCAGTTTCCTCCCACAATCCAAAGATGTGCAGGTTAGGGGGATTGGCCATGCTAAATTACCGATTGTGTGCAGGGTAGGTGGGGTTAGCCATGAAAATACAGGGATAGGGTAGGGGCGGGTTTGGGTGGGATGTACTTCAGAGGGCTGGTGCAAACTCGATAGGCCAAATGGCCTCAAGATTCTATGATTCTTGTGTACTACGAGTTGCTACCCTAATGGCGAGCTTCTTGTGAGCATCTTAACAGAACCTGGCTCCACACGAAGACTGAAAATTTATACGTCATGCTGTCAGAGATTACAATCACCAGCATTGCTCAAGGCAATGTAGGCAAAAGTCAAGATTGTGATGGAACTGCCCACCTGTGGGGATTGTGTGGAGCTGCAGGGACATTAAGCTGGGCATGTGCAAGAGGGAGCAGTTGGTTGCATTGACAGACCTACCACTGGGTAAAAGTCACCATCAACTGCCCAGAAAGAAATACCAGTAACACGCACAAATGACAAATATTGGTTCGATTGCATACCTCAGAACAGTGCTCCTGTATGATCAGTATGTTTATTTCCAAGTATTACATTTTTTGAAATAGTTTTTTCCATCTAGGTGGCAAACCTTGGATGTGGTTATGTATTGCTGGCAGATATAGTCCAGCAAGTTGCCAAGGTTACTTTGAAAGCAATTCTGAACCAGGCAACTACAGAGAAAGACAGCGTGTGGAAATATTACGACCTTTGCATTTTCCTGCAAATCACACACCAGCCAGCTGGGAATATATTGATGTTCCTTTATGTCATTGGATCTGAATCCTTAAATACACTACCTTGTAGTGCTTGGAGAGTCCCTTCACCTCATGGATACAGCAGTGAAAGAAAGTATCTCAATACTACCACCTTCTCAAGGGCAGTTAGGGATGAGAAATCCATGCTTCCTGATGTAAATTAATCTGGGAAATTTTGAGCCAGATACAATACCACAGCACAAGGTATCTGCAGCCTAATGTGCACCCTGGCCATTTGGGATGGTATGGTAGCTCACTGACGCCTCACGGTGCTAGGGACCCGGGTTCCATTCCACCCTCGGGCAACTGTCTGTGGAGTTTGTACATTCTCCCCGTGTCTGCGTGGGTTACCTCTGGGAGTTTCAGTTTCCTCCTACAATCCAAAAATGTGCAGATTAACTGGATTGGCCAAAGTAAATTGTCCTTAGTGTCCAGGAACGTGCAGGTAGTTGGATTAGCCATGGAAAATGCAGGGTTATGAGATCTGGGTGGAATGCTCCTCAGAGGGTTGGTGAAGTCTCAACGGGCCAAATGGCCTCTATCTGCATTGTACAGATTCTATAAGGCGGTGGGCCTGAATACTTTTTTTAGTCTACTATATCCCACACTGTTGCACTTCACAGTCCTTTCAGATGTTACTAAGAACAGCATAAACATTGAAGAAAGATAAAGACTGGTCAATTTAGTCTGTACCACACAACTGCAATGCTTTCTGTATCACAATCATGCAGACATTCCACATCCCATCTGAAAGTCATGTGATATTCTGGGAGAAATGAAAGACCAGATTAAAATTAGGTTAAAATTTGTGGGAAAGGGGGATGCAGGGTTGGAATTTGAGGTTTAGTGCTCAGCTGGGCCTGTTTGAAGATGATATTAAGCTTTGAATGTGAATTTCACCACAATGACCACAGCAGCCCGAGTTAGCAGCTTCTCAAAGACAAGTGGGATGGAACAGCCTTGCTGCTTTTGTCCACATTCTGAGAATAAATAAGGAGAAAAATTAGGCCTTGGATCTTGTGATGCCTTTCACTGACAGTTCTTTCATCGGGCTCTTACTGTTCATAGCTTTCTATTTTTGAAGAATGACACAGTGACCTGTGGGTCAGCTGGAAAGTTACTAGCATGTCACAAGAGATGTCACACTGCAGAGATCTGCAAATTTCTGAAAAGCAGTTGTTGGAAGAAAGGATGCCAAAGGCCCCTAAAAAAGGAACCAAGAACGCTACAAAGCAGGGCACCCATTTCCCATTGTCTGCTATGCCTGGGATGAATATCTCCAACAGTGCAGTGTGGCCCCAGACTGCCAAAACTTGTCTGGGTACAAAATGTCCTTTTAAAGATGGTGCCAGCAGCAGGAATCCCAGGATATTCTGGTGTCGGTGAATATTTCTTCTCATAGCATGTAGGAGAATTGAGCTAATGTCAGAAGAGAGGGGTGCCATAGGGGCATGGTACCTAGTCAATGAGGCAAGTTTGGGATGGTACAGAAACATGGCTCATTTGCAGAAACCCTGCATGAAACTCAACAAACCATGATACGTAAGCAGATCATGGAAAGATGTAAAAACAATGGGGTTATTGAGATGGGGTGATATTGGGGTGATTTTAACTTCCCCAATATGTACTGGGACTCGCTTAGTGCTAGGAGCTTAGATGGGGCAGAATTTTGTTTAGGTGCATCCAGGAGAGTTTCTGGAAACAATAAGTAGATAGTCTGACTAGGGAAGGGGCCACATTAGACCTTGTATTGGGAAATGAACTTGGCCAAATGATTGAGGTTTCAGTGGGGGTGCATCTTGTGACCAGTGATCATGATTCCATAAATTTTAACATAGTTTTGGATAAAGATAAGACTGGTCCTTGGGTGAAAGTGTTAAACTGGGGGAAGGCGAATTACAACAGTATTAGGCAGGAACTGGAGAAATTAGATTGGGGTCAGCTGTTCAAGGGTAAATCCACATCTGACTTGGGAGTCTTTTAAAGGCCAGTTGTTCAGAATTCAGGACCAGCATGTTCCTGTGAGTGTGAAAGATGAGGATGCAAAGATTCAGGAACCTTGGATGACATGTTGAAAGTTTAGTCAAAAAGAAAAAGGAAGCACATGTAAGGTTTAGGAAACTGAAATCAAGCAAGGCGCTGGAGGAGTATAGAGAAAGTAGAAAAGAATGTAAGCAAGAAATTAGGAGGGTGAGAAAGGGCTTTGAAATGTCCTTGGCAAGTAAGATTAAGGCATTTTATATGTAACTAAGGAGCAAGAGGGTAACTAAGGAAAGATTAGTCCCACTCGAGGACAAAGGAGGGAATTTATGTGTGGATTCTGAGGAAATGGATGTGGTCCATGAGGAATACTTCACATCTGTCTTCACTGAGGAGGGCATGGGTAATGGTAAGATTAGGGAGGCGATATGTTGATATTCTGGGGCATGTCAATATTGAGGACTGTTGTGTGTCTTGAAAAACGGTAAGGTAAATACGCTCCCAGCGTCTGATGGGATCTATCCCAGCATACTGAGGAGGGCAAGAGAGGAAATTTCTGGAGCCATGGCAAAGACCTTTCCATTCTCTTTGGCTACAAGTGAGGTCCTAGAGACTGGAGAATTGCCAATGTTGTTCCTTTGTTTAAAGAAGGGCATCAGAGATAATCCAGAAAACTATAGGCCAGTGAGCCTTACATCAGTGGTAGGGAAATTATTGGAGATGATTCTTGGGGACAGGATTTACTCATATTTGGACAAGAATGGACTTAATAGGAGCATTCAACATGGCTTTATGTGGGGGGGTGGTCTTGTCTCACAAACTTGATTGAGTTTTTGAGGAAGTGACAAACATGATTAATAAGATTGGGGCAGTGGATATTGTCTACATGTACTTCACTAAAAGCATTTGACATGGTAGGCTGGTTCAGAAAATTGGGTCACTGGGATCCACAGTGAGTTGATAAGTTGGACACAAAATTGACTTGTCATAGAAGACAGAGGAGAGTTGTAGAGGCATGTTTTTCTGACTGGATGTCTGTGATCGGTGGTGTTCTGCAAGCATCAGTGCTGGGACTTCTGTAGTTTGAAATGTATATGCAGGTAAATTATTTGGATGAAAATGTAGATGGTCTGATTAGTCAGTTTGCAGATGACATGAAAGTTGGTTGAGTTGTGGGTAGCAAGGAAGGTTGTTAAAGGATACAGCAGGATATAAATCAGTTGGAAAGTTGGGCGGAGAAATGGCAGGTGGAGTTCAATCTGGACAAATGTGAGGTGATGCATTTTGGGAGATCAAATACAAGAGGAAAGTTACAGTAAAAGGCAGGACTGTTAGGAGATAACAAGGTGTGGAGCTGGATGAACACAGCAGGCCAAGCAGCATCATAGGAGCAGGAAAGCTTGACGTTTCGGGCCTAGACCCTTCATCAGGCAATGGACTGTTAGGAGCATTGATATACAGAGGGATATTGTGGTCCAAGTCCATAGCTTCCTGACAGTGGCAACACAAGTGGATAAGGTAATAAAGAAGGTGTATGGCATGCTTGCCTTCATCGGTTGGAACATTGAGAATAAAGTTGGCAAGCCATGTTGCAGCTAAATAAAACCTGAGTTTGGCCACATTTGGCGTATTGTGTGCAGTTCTGGTTGCCACATTGTAGGAAAGCTATGGAGGATTTGGAGAGGATGCTAAAGAGGTTTACCATGATGTGGTTTGGTTTGGAGTCTATTAGCTATAAATAGAGGTTGGACAAGCTTGTATTGTTTTCACCAGAATGTTGAAGGCTGAGGGACTTGATAAAAGTATATTAAATTTTAAGAGACATGGACAGGGTGGATAGTCAGAGTCTTTTTCCTAGGGTGAAAACATTAAATGCTATGGGGGTTAAGGTGAGAGAAGGAAAGCTCAATAGAGATCTCATGAGGCATGCTTTTTTACACAGAGGATAGTAGATGCCTGGAACACATTGCCAAGGGAGATGGTAGAAGCAGATATGATAGCAACATTGGAAAGGCATTTGGACAGACAAATGAACAGGCAGGAAATAGAAGGATACAGACCATGAGCACGCAGATGGGATTAGTTGAGTTGGCACAGACACAGTGGGCTGCAGCGTCTGTTTCTGTGCTCTAATCTTAACTGATTTCTGGTAAGATTCAGCCATGTACTTCCAAAAAAAAAAATCTTGACTATAAAATGCTTTGGGACCACCATCTGTCCATCCATCCATCTATGACCCCACTTCTGACTGTAACTGTCCCATACCCTGCAAGTCATGAAGAACCTGTAGACTTGGCTGTGCTTAGCACTGATCACTTGTGCAAATTTCTATTCCGCACTACCCAAACTCTTTATTAATTTAGAGACACTGTACAGATATATGTGGCCTTTAATACCACATTAATTATAATTGACATTTAATCCAAATTGGTTGCTGCAGCAACTGGGTTGAATCAAGCTTATTGTATATTTGATAACAGCCTGTAGCATGGGTGCCGGGGATCAAATTTACATCCTGCGTAATCACTATAAACGATTCGCTCCATTTAGACATCAGAAGCTTGCATCCAAGCCTGGCTGAAAAGCATGATATAGTGTGTGACCACCACAGGGCAATTTCTTCATGTTTTCATTCCCTTTTCAAAAGTTCACTGCTCATTCCATGTTCTTTTTTTAAACTCCTTTAGAGACTCTCCCAACCAATCTTCCCCAATGCTTGTGTGGGAAATAAATTATATTACGTGGGCATAAATTATAATCGAAAACTAATTAATTCATTTCCACCAATAAAAAGTATGAGAAAATCAACAGAAACAGTCAGCCGAATATTCTGTTCACTGCCACAATATTAAAAGTGTAATTTCGAATGGTATTCCTGCAAAAATATAAAATGGTGCAGAATACTAAATAACATCCATGCACCATCAAGAAGGATAAGCGCAGCAGATAAATGGGAACACTATCACCTCCGAGTTCGACATTCCTTCTTTAATTCATTTAATAGATCTTTGTTGTGCACCGTTGTGCAATGTGTACATTGCAGAATAATCTTCATTGCTGCCCAGCTTCACACAAATGTGCAACTTAACAAGAGCTTTGTCCAAATTGCTCTCCAAATCTCACACCATCCCAGTTTAGATGCTCATTATTGTTCCCAGAGCAGAGGAGGCAGTGTCATTAAATATGTTGGATTATAGATTATTGGACAACAGTCACGGGTTTTGGGGTGATACAAACATGAGTGCGTAAGTAGACCATATCCCTTCAGCCTGCTCCACCATTCACTAAGGTTGTGGCTGATCTGTTTATGTTTTGAATTCCACACTCTCATCTCTCCTTGATAACCTGATCCCCTTGCCTGACACAAATCTACCCAACTCTGTCTTAAAAATATTCAGTGAGCCCCAACTTGCTGATGCAAGGAGACCCAAAGTCACTCGACCCTCCAAGTGAAAGAAAATTCTCCTCATCGCCATCCTGAAAGGGCGTCCCCTAATTTTAAAACAACGTCCTCTAGTTCTGGACTCAGCCACAGGAGGAAATATCATTTTCACATCCACCTTGTCAAAACTATTCATGATCTGATAAACCTCAACAAATTCACTCCAATGGATCCAATCCCAGTCTGTCTATCCTATCCTCATAAGACAACCCAGGAAAGGGTGGGCAGGAAAGTGCAGTTAAGGCTTCAATCAGAACAGTCCTGATCTTATTGATGTTGGAGCAGACTTGAGGGGCCAAACAGCCTGCTCCTTCTATGGCTTATATGTTTTCCGTTGTTTCTGGAACTTCCCACTGAACGTTATCATGAAAGCACCTTGACCACTTGAACTCTGGTGGCTGAGGAAAAAGGCTTCATATTCTGACGGCCAGTAAGCCCTTCTCCCGCCTCCAACACAAGCCCTCCTCCTGGACGCCACCCCAAGGCCTCTTACCCTCCATCGACCTCTTCATCTCCAACTGCCGTCGAGACATCAATCGCCTCAACCTCTCCACCCCTCTCACTCACTCCAACCTCTCCCCCGCAGAACGTGCAGCCCCCCGCTCCCTCCGCTCCAATCCCAACCTCACCATAAAACCCGCGGACAAGGGAGGCACAGTTGTAGTATGGCGCACTGACCTCTACATCGCTGAGGCCAGGCGCCAACTCTCTGACACCTCCTCCTACCGCCCCCTGGATCATGACCCCGCCCCCGAGCACCAAACCATCATCTCCCAAACCATCCACAACCTCATCACCTCTGGTGACCTCCCACCCACAGCCTCCAACCACATCGTTCCCCAACCCCGCACCGCCCGCTTCTATCTCCTTCCCAAAATCCACAAACCTGAATGCCCTGGTCGACCCATTGTCTCCACCTGCTCCTGCCCCACCGAACTCATCTCCACCTACCTCGACTCCATTTTCACCCCCTTGGTCCAGGAACTCCCTACCTACGTCCGTGACACCACCCACGCCCTCCACCTCCTCCAGAACTTCCAATTCTCCGGTCCCCAACACCTCATTTTTACTATGCACGTCCAGTCCCTATACACCTGTATTCGCCATGCAGATGGCCTAAAGGCTTTCCGCTTCTTTCTGTCCTGCAGACCTGACCAATCCTCCTCCACTGACACCCTCATCCGCTTAGCCAAACTCTTCCTCACCCTCAACAACTTCTCTTTCAATTCCTCCCACTTCCTACAGACAAAGGGGGTGGCCATGGGTACCCGCATGGGCCCAAGCTATGCCTGCCTCTTTGTAGGTTACATGGAACAATCCCTCTTCCATACCTACACTGGCCCTAAACCCCACCTCTTCCTCCGTTACATTGATGACTGTATCGGTGCCGCCACGTGCTCCCACGAGGAGCTCGGACAGTTCATCCACTTCACCAACACCTTCCACCCCAACCTTAAGTTCACCTGGACCATCTCTAACACCTCTCTCTCCTTCCTGGACCTCTCTGTCTCCATCTCGGGTAACCACCGAGAAACTGATATCCATTTCAAGCCGACCGACCCCCACAGCTACCTAGAATACACCTCCTCCCACCCACCTTCCTGCAAAAATGCCATCCCCTATTCCCAATTCCTTCGCCTCCGCCGCATCTGCTCCCAGGATGAGGCATTCCACTCTCGTACATCTCAGATGTCCTCATTCTTCAAGGACTGCGACTGCACCCCGCAGTGGTCGAGAACGCCCTCGACCGTGTCTCCCGCATTTCCCGCAACTCATCCCTCACACCCCATCCCCACAATAACAACCAAAAACGAATCCCCCTCATCCTCACGTACCACCCCACCAACCTCCGGATCCAACGCATCATCCTCCAACACTTCCACCATCTACAATCCGACCCACCACCAAAGACATTTTTCCCTCCCCACCCTTGTCTGCTTTCCGGAGGGACCACTCTCTCCGTGACTCCCTTGTCCGCTCCACACTCCCCTCCAGCCCCACCACACCCGGCACTTTTCCCTGCAACCGCAGGAAGTGCTACACCTGCCCCCATACCTCCTCCCTCACCCCAATCCCAGGCCCCAAGATGACTTTCCACATCAAGCAGATGTTCACCTGCACATTTGCCAATGTGGTATACTGCATCTGCTGTACCCATTGTGGCCTCCTCTACATCGGGGAAACCAAGCGGAGGCTTGGGGACCGCTTTGCAGAACACCTGCGCTCAGTTCGCAAAAAACAATTGCACCTCCCAGTCGCAAACCATTTCAACTCCCCCTCACATTCCTCAGACAACATGTCCATCCTGGGCCTCCTGCAATGCCACAATGATGCCACCCGAAGGCTGCAGGAACAGCAAATCATATTCAGCCTGGGAACCCTGCAGCCCAATGGTATCAATGTGGATTTCACAAGCTTCAAAATCTCCCCTCCCCAACCACATCCCAAAACCAGCCCAGCTCGTCCCCCCTCCCTAACCTGTTCTTCCTCTCACCTATCCCCTCCTCCCACCTCAAGCCGCACCCCCATCTCACATCTACTAACCTCATCCCGCCCCCTTGACCTGTCCGTCCTCCCTGGACTGACCTATCTCCTCCCTACCTCCCCACCTACACTCACCTTTACTGGCTCCATCCCTGCCTCTTTGACTTGTCTGTCTCCTCTCCACCTATCCTCTCCTCTATCCATCTTCTATCCGCCTCCCCATCTCTCCCTATTTATTTCAGAATCCTCTTCCCCTCCCCCTCTGATGAAGGGTCTAGGCCCGAAATGTCAAGCTGTCCTGCTGCTTGGCCTGCTGTGTTCATCCAGCTCCACACCTTGTTATCTCGGTACATCCAGAAAATTAATTAATAAAAATAATTGGTAAATGTCGCATACTTCAGAGGACAATTACTTTGGGCCTATGATTTCCAAAGCTCTAAACCACATGGATTTTCTTCTGTTACATTTAGTTCTGTTGTAAAGTTTTCATTGATAGGAACTGATCAACGTAATTAAACTATTACGCTGTGAGCCCTGTTATCATTGTAGAAAGAGACTACATCAGAATGGTAGAAAGAAAATGAGGTGGCCTTTTTTTTTGCATGTTAGTTGCCAAATTCCAAATTCATTTGCATTGTCAAAATAAGCTACTTACACAAATTACAAGATGCATATCTAAGGAAATTGGCCAATATGTATCTTGGCTTATTTGTAACAGAGGAACTTGCAACTTTGAAGTTCAATTCACCGCCCTTGAATACTTACTTGCAACATCTATTCTTCAGTCATTTAGGTTGTTTAACTGGTTTTGATCAGGCTTATTAGTCTGGGACATGGAAGAACTTGTCAAACAGACAGATTTTCTAATGTGTTGCTTGAATATGGCACAGAATGTTTGGGCGGAGATAATGGTAATATCATTAACCTACTAATCCTAAATTAATGCTGTCCAGATGCAGGTTCAAATCTTATTGTTGTTGCTGGGTGGAATTTAAATTGAGTTAAATCCAGAACTGAAAGCTAATCTTAGGAGTGGTTAAAATTAAACTGTTATTAAGTTTTACTGTTGTAAAAGCCTATCGAGTTCATTATTGTCCTCTAGGTGAGGAAATCTGCTGTCTCTACCTGCTCTGGCCTACATGTAATTCCATACCCACAGTAATGTAGTTGACTCTTAACTCCTCTGAAGTAGTCTAGCAAGCCATTCAGCTCAAGGGCAATTAGGGACGGGCAACAAATTCAGTTGGCCTTTTGGCTAAGATCAAGTGTCCAGTTGGATGTTGTAGAGCTATTGAGATCATCGCTGGATCAAGATCGTAATTGGACGCCAGGGACCGTTGATAGATCTGACCTGCTGTTAGTGGATCTTTATGCTGGCTTCGGCCTAATGCCAACCCAGGGAAAAGCCTACCTATGGCTATGTCCTCAGCAAGCACCTGCGCCCCAGGCCAGGGAGTCCAGAACACAGGGTGACTGTAAAGAAGGTGGAAGAGGGCATGTCAGTCGATCAGATCTTTTTTATGAAGAGGATTCTAGTTGCCTACAGTGGGTTCCAAGCAGCAGACATCTACAGCCTGCAGGATTTCCCCAGCCGGGGGCTACATTGACCTTACCTTCAGGAGCCTGAAGCAATGTGAGCATCTCCTGAAGGAGAAAGGAGGTGAGGGTCCCCTCTCCGTCCTGTCTGCGGTACCATTGTTCATTCTACCTGCACAGAGGAGTTGGGTCGTGACAATCCATTCGTACAAACCCCATGTCCTGACAGCAGATGTCCTGACCTTTCTGGGAAGGTACGTGCAGCTTGAAGGAGGCAGCACTGATGTAGTTGCCCCCTTCAGAATCCAGACCAGCAAGCAGCAGGTCGTAGTGACCCTGAAGGTGGATGCCAGTGGGAACATCCACCACCTGCCCTCCAGCCTTGCGATTGGAGGGAGCTGAGGCTACCTGATGTATGTAGGACGGTTTAGAGTGTGCCGAACCTGCGGGAGGGAAGGGCACATGGCAGCGGACTGCAAAGTAAACCTCTGCGGGAACTGTAAACTGAATAAGGACTGCAAGGAGTCCAAGAGCTGCGACCTGTGTGGGGAAGTGGATCAACTATACAAGGCCTGCCTGAGACAGGGGGAGGAGGGGGCATTGCCACATACACTCAGATGGTCGGAAGTGGCAATGCAAGCTGAGGACAACGCAAAAGTCAGCACCTTCCAGCAGAAAAACTGAAACGAGGGGCACCCAGAAGGAGGGACAGGCCAGAGATGAGGAATAGGTAGCCAGCACCGAGGCACAGCAGCCAACCCAACCTTCACCTGATCAGACAGAGTCAATGGAAGAAGAGGGAACATAGGAGGCAGGAAACTGAATACCAGTGAGAAATGAAAAGGCCCACGACAAAACGGAAAGGTGCAGCTGTATGATGGCTGCACCAGCAGCTCCTCTGACGACAAAGATGTGCAGAGGGATGGCCATCAACAAAAAAAAGAGACAGAGTACCACGGGAGTGCGGGGGGGTGAAGGTGGTGGTGGAGGGAGAAGGTGAGGAGCACCAAACCCCACCTCCCCCTACACACCCACCCCTACCCTCCAACCCAGAAATACCGGACCCCTTTGCGAGGGGCTTGGTGAAGCCCAATCTCCAGCTGTTGGGAACCACAGGGTACTCCCCACCACACAGCTCCGAGCGACCGGGAGCGGTGGCTCCCTGGCATTCCGTCCGTCAGACTCAGAACTGGACCTTGCTGTCTTTGCTCTCGCCCCAACATCGCTGCAGCAGGGAAACCCCCCCACCCCTCCAGGGAGGAACAGAGCAGCTACCTCATTGTGTACAGTGTCCAACAATTCGCCCACACCATGGGGATGCAGGGAGTCTCCCAGTGACAAGACCACAGGTGAATGGACATTGCGTAATTCTATAAACCATTAAACATGGGTGTTAAAATTGCCAGTGTTGACATGCATAGCATTAAATCTACCACACAACGTGTTTCCACGTTGGCTTACCAAGCCAACGTCAAAGGGGACCTCCTGTTTCTGCAGGAGTGTGGGATACTTGATGCAGATGGACGTTCCGGAGAGGCTGACAGGAAACTGGCCTCCACGTCCAGGAAACGGTTAAAGTCCAAATTACAGAAAAGCACGCAGAGCCTACTGCTGCAGACGATGGAGGTCAATGTCATGGAGGATCTCCAGGAGGTGAAGAGCCAGCAAGCCTCGCTCTTTGCCTCAGAGGCCTCCGAGATAAACTTCCGGTCCAGGGTCCGCATCGTGGAGCAAGATGAGATGTGCTCGCGATTCTTCACGAGGAGACCTCTGTGCTCGGCAGCCTGAAGGAAGAAGATGGCTCAGTAGTGTCATCTCAGTCTGACTTCCTGAGGATCAGCAAATCCTTTTATGCCAGTCTGTATGACATGAAACCTATTGACAGAGCAGCGTCCCAGTTGTTCCTGTAATGTATCACCGAGGTCTTCGACGACAGTATATGTGAGAGGCTGGACCAGTCGTTATCTCTGGATGAACTGACCAAGGCCCTCGATTCCTTAGAAAAGAATAAAACTCCTGGAAGTGACGGCTACCCGGCCGCGTTGGGTTAGGCCCTGTGGGACTTGACTGGCCAAGACCTGTTGGAGGTCTATGACAGTATGTTTCTGGCAGGTAGCATGTGCTAATCCATGAGGAAAGGTATCATCACCCTCACCTACAAGCGCAAGGTGGAGGGGGAGGAAATTAGAATATGGCAGCCAATACCCTTGCTGAATGCAGACTACAAAGTCCTGTCTAAATCCTGTCTGAGCCAACCAGCTCAGGTCTGCTCTGGGATCAGTTTGATCAGTGTCGACCAAACCTGTGCTGTACTGGACAGAACGATCTCTGAGAACCTCATGCTTCTCTAGGGAACGATCACCTATGTACAGGACAGGAGGGTGGATGCCTACCTCATCAGCCTGGACCAGGAGAAGGCCTTTGACAGGATATCACACACCTACATGTGGGACGTGATGTCTAAAGTAGACCTTGGGGAGGGAATCTGCAAATGGATCTCACTGTTCTGCACCAACCTCGTTAGTGTGGTCTCAATCAGGTGGGAATCAGGAAGCTTCCTGATCTGATCCGGAGTCAGGCAGGGCTGCCTACTCTCTCCTGCCTTGTCTGTGTGTTGTATACAGCCCTTTGCTGAGTCCATCAGGAAGGATGCGAGCATGAGAGGGGTGACTAATCCAGGCAGCAGAGGCCAGCAGGTCAAGGCGTCCCTGTACATGGATAACGTTGCCATTTTCTGCTCAGTGTGCAGACTCATGAGCATCTGCAACCAGTTCAAACTGATCTCAGGAGCCAAAGTAAATCAAGGCAAGAGTGAGGCCATGTTCTTTGGGAACTGGGCCAACTGATCCTTCATTCCCTTCACTGTCAGGATAGAATACCTGAAGGTGTTGGAAATATGG
Source organism: Ginglymostoma cirratum (assembly GCA_024137785.1). Taxonomy (NCBI): domain Eukaryota; kingdom Metazoa; phylum Chordata; class Chondrichthyes; order Orectolobiformes; family Ginglymostomatidae; genus Ginglymostoma; species Ginglymostoma cirratum. The sequence goes on from JAHRHZ010000039.1 coordinate 27,539,061, forward strand.
TTCGGAGGCGCCAGGGTGTACACAAAATCTTGGGAGGACCGCATCGCCAAAGTGAAGCAGAAACTGATTCCTTGGGAGCACCGCTCCCTATCAATTGTTGGTAAAAACCTGATCATTAGGTGTGAGACATTCTCTCTGTTGTTATACATGGCGCAGGTCTGACCCATTCCCCAAAACTGTGTTGTTGCAGTTACCCGAGCCATCTTCCATTTCTTCTGGAAGCCTAAGATAGACCAGGTCTGCAGGGACTCCATGTACAAAATGCTGGATAAGAGGGGGAAGAATGTGCTCTTATCCTGGTGGTCCCCTTTGTGTGTGGCTACATCATGCTGTGCATAGAACCTCAGTACGCAAACACCAAGTGTCACTGCATAAAGAGGTTCTACCTGTCCCCAGTGTTGTGAAGGGTGGGTCTGGCCTCATTGCTGTAGAATGCTCCAAGTAGTTGGACCATTTCGTATCATCTGCCTTTTTCAAGAAATTTGCAAAGAAAAGCACCTTCAACCAACAGGAAGTGGTCAGCACGCCGCATCCTCGAAACTCTGAGGGAAAAAGAGAGGGTGGATCCCGTTGCGTGGCTCCCTGTGCAGACCGTCAAAGTCATTTGGCAGAATGCCTCATCACCAGAACATATCAAATAGCACCGAGATATCGTTTGGCTGGGGCTGAGGACGGCACTACCTGTGAGATCCGTTATGTATGCCCAGTCCGCCTGCCCCACTGCACATTACCATCGTAGTGGCTGAGAGGGTGGTGGGAGGGGTAGTGTGGTGGCTGACAGTGTCTCACACCTCCTTCTGGCATGTGCCTTTGCAAAGGAATTGTGGAGAATGATGCAGTGGTTTGTGTTGAGGTTCATCCCAAGCAGCTCTGTGACGCAGGACTTTGTGCTCTATGGTCTGTTCTCCAGGATGCACACCAAGACAAACATCAACTGCGCCTGGAGGACCATCAACTCGGTGAAAGACACTCTTTGCTCATGCTTGAAACTCGTTGGTGTTCCAGAACAAGGAGTTGACCCCAACCTGGTGTTGCAGACTGGCACATTCCAAGCTCCAGGACTATGTGCTGAGGGATGCCCTGAAGCCTGGGGCAGCTGCCGCTAAGACAAAGTGGGGAAAGACCACTATCTGAGGTCTTCCTGAGGGGAGGCGGGGGCCTGTTTGGTTATCGGACCCTCCTAGTGCCTCAGTTATATGTAATTATTAGTATTCTATATGTAAGAGAGGTATTTGTTATTTTGGATAGAGTCAAAGTCCAATGTTTTGTTCATTTACTTGATAGGCAACTGTACAGAACCATTTTATGACAATGTATATATACAAAGAGAATTTTTAATAACAAAATATATTTTTGAAATTTTAAAAAAACCTTAACAGAGATGCCAATTTCACAGTAAAAAAAATGTTCAATAATTATAGTTATTGGAGCGAGGTTGGCCAGGTTGAGTATGACATCCCTGATTAGACTGTTATTCGGGGCTAATCAGAGAGCCCTGAATGACAGATATAAACATACATAACCTGGCCTCCATCTTGGCACCCTTATATCTGCTACTGAAAAGGTCAGCCTTGGAAATATAGCCAAGCAATAGCCTTTCAGGATGTGAAAAAGCAGCTATTATCATCTAAGGTGTCGGCCCACTATGATCTCAAGCGAGATGTGGTGCTGACATGTGATGCCTCCCCGTACGATATCAGGGTAGTGTTGGTTCACTCATGCCCCACCAGAGAAGAACACCCAATTGCGCATGCTTCCCAACATTGGCTGATGCCAAATCAAAATATGCCCAGATAGGGAAGGAAGGTTTGGCAGTCATCTTTGGTAAAGTTCCACCAATACCTTTATGGACGTAAATTTGTAATAGTAACGGACCACAAACCCCTGCTAGAACTACTGAAAGAAGACAAGGCTATGTTGCCCACAGGTCCTGGCTAAATTCAGCAGTGGGCCCTTATTCTCAATGTATACAATTACAAGTTGGAACAGTGTCCAGGAGGCCAAGTGGCAAAAGCAATGCCCTGAACCACCTCCCCCTGGTAAATACACCACTTGTGGTGCTTCCTGGGAAGAGTCTGTTTTGGCTTAAAACTTTCTGGACACCCTTCCAGTCACCACTGACAATATCTGACTGTGGACATATAAAGATCCCATTCTGGCTAAACTAAAACAAACTGGTGGTGATAGGGGAAACAAAAAGGCCGTTGCAACCAGAACTGAAAGCTTTCTGAACCTGGCCAGACCAGATCACCATAGAGGGTGATGTATTGTTATGGGGGGTGAGAGTGATTGGCCCGAGTAAAGGTCGTCACCAGATACTGGCTGAACTCCACTAAGGTCATTCAGAGGCTTCCAAAATGAAAATTTTGGCAAGAAGTTATGTCTGGTGGCCAGGGTTGGATGCCAACATAGCTGTGTTGTTGGGGCAGTGCCTGGAGTGCCAACAAGGACAGAAATTACTGCCAGAAGCTCCCTCATATTAGTGGGAATGGCTCGGAAAACCCTGGACTCAGTTACACATTGACTATGCTGGTCCTTTCATGGGCTCAATGTTCTTGGTCATCGTGGATGCCCATTCAAAGTGATTGGACAGGCATAGAATTCATTCGTCAATCTCAGCAATGACGATTGAAAAGCTGCGAGCATCATTTGCAATATACAGACCCCTGAAAGTATTGTTCGTGGACAATGAGATATCATTTATCAGCAGGCTTTTTGAATATTTCCTAAGGTCAAATGGCATTTGGCATGTTTGGACATCTCCATACCATCCATCGTCCAATGGTCTGGCAGACAGAACAGTCCTAATGTTGAGGGTGGACTTAAAGAAACAGCCTACGGCTTCAAATGATGCAAAACTATCCCGGTTCCTGTTTGATTATCGGATTATCTGTCACATAACTCCAGGGATAACTCCAGCAGAGTTGCTGATGGGGAGAAGACTCTGAGACCTGGGGGGAGGGTGAAATGGCAGCAGAAATGCCAATGCCAGCCATACTCCTCCTCTAAGCAAAAGAGACACTTCAGGGGACAAAGTTTGTTGTCGAAATCACGGAAATGGCCCTGCATGGGTACAAGGCGAGGTCAACGTGAGGTCATGCCATACAAAGTTCGGGTGGATGAGGTGGTCCTGGACGAGCATGTAGTTCATGCTACCTCACAAATGGGGCAGAAGCAAAAAATACTTGGCCTCTCAGAACAGCCTGAATGCCTGTCAGAAACCGTGGGTTCTCCCCCTCCGTCTCACATCGAAGAAACTTTGGAGTCTGAGGTGGATGCAGCCTCAATATTGTTACTGCATGAAGAAGAGGAGGAAGTTCTTCCAAGATGGTCTGGGCACAAGAGATGGGCCACAGTCCGGTACACACTGCCTGTGTCTGTGTCAGAGTTGGAGGAACCGGACCCGGGGTGAAAACGTCCCAGGAGAAGCTACAGGAAAAGAAACAGGCCTACATCCCTGGTTGGCTGGTGGTGGTGTTGGGGAGTCAGGGTGGGGGGAGAAGGGATTTAGTGACTGGAATGAGGTTGGCCAGTTGGATCTTGTTGAGTATGAGATCCCTGTTTGGGGGTGTTAACCTGGTCCAATTAGGGAACCCTGGCTGACAGAAACGGGGGTGTCAGAGAGTCTCTTCACTCTGGGGACAGGCGCTGTGCCGGCGAGACAAAATCCATGTATGGTGCTCAAGTAAATAAAGGGCGACTTGGTGACAGGATACCGGCTTCTGTGCTGTTATTTCAATCACTGACCATAGAAAGGAGAAATTTTGCCATGCGCTTTTTACCTCATACTGTCTTGTCAAAGACTTAAACATTTTAAAGACAATTAGAATTGTTTGGTTAATTTACCAGTATTTTATCAACATTGAATAAATTAAAAATATAACTGTTATTATTGACATTCATTTTGTTGTATGAGCAATCCTCATGACTGACTACCATGTTGTATGATGCTGTCTGGTTTATTGCTTACCTTGGGAAAGATTTGCTGCTGCCATCCTGTTTTTGGGTAGGGATCTACAAGGCTCATTGGTCAGTGCCATACAGCAGAATCAATCAGTAATCTAACAGGAAGAAGTTTTAAACAAGATATAGTTTGTTGTATGATAGAAATCAGGTACAAGTTACGCTGATATGATGGACATTGTCCCAGAGACTTTGAGGACAATATAGGCAATAGGTTAAATAAAAACTGAAAGAACTGTAAAGATGCTGTAAATCAGGAACAAAAACAGAAGTTACTGGAAAAGCTCAGCAGGTCTAGCAGCATCCATGAAGAAAAGGTCAGAGTTAATGTTTCGGGTCCGGTGACCCTTCCTCAGACCCTTCCTCGGTGATAGGTTTCTCCACGCAAGACTTTTCACTGCATCCCCATCCTTATTAAACGACCTACTCTGTCCATCTGCCATTCCTCTCACCCAATTCTAGCTCCGTTCTACCACTTGCCAACCTGAAACAACCTGCCATTTTTGCAGGAATGAGCCAACATTCCTTACTCTGGCGCCATCTTTAAAAGGCCATCATGCACCTGGACAAACACTTGTCAGCCCGGAGCAGCCCTGCATGGTTCCTGATGGGAAAATTGGTACTCTGCTTTGTGGGCAGGGAGCTGGAGGCTTTGGAGAACGGGGTGCTGTAGACTCGGGACTGATAGTGGAGGCCACAACACCAGTGCACTTGTGCCTGGTCCAATATTGCCACTTGGATCAGTGCAATAGAAGGAATGTCCAGCAGTGTAAGATGGTCAATGCCGTCATCACTCTATCAGTGTTAAGTGTGACCATCTTCTCTCTGATACCTCACCCTCACTCTATCTCAGCTACTGTACAAGGCTCCAAGGCTCATGCTCAACCTCTCTCACTATTACCTGCAACATCTCCCTCACTCACCCTCACCCACACAACCTGCATGCCTTCTGCACTGCCCACTCATTTCCTCAGGATACTTGCCACCGGCATCTAAATAATATCCGTGCCATATAGAACCCACTGAATGAGGACTATTTCTCCTGACTTGACTGAGGACTGCACTATGAGCTGGTGTTTGACCCTGAGCACACAGTTTCTTAGCTACAGCATTGTGCTACAAGGTGCAGCAATGAAGTGCAGAAACGTTCTGTGATATATCAGGAGGGTCCTGCGAGGCTGGCACATGTTGGCTGCCAGTGTTCACAGACGTGTAACACATATAGCCGGTACCCCATGAAGGGTGACCTGAGGTATTGGTGCATGGCATTCCCCAACATGGAGATCCTTTGGAGCCAGCAATGAGCTGTCAGGTACTCACTCTGACTGCCATGTTGAGAATTCTTGGCATCCTGTTTGCTCGTGATGGATAGCTGGAAAGAAAGTGGCGTATTAATGAGGTAAGGTGCCCCATCGATAAGACAGTTAACAAAGAATGATCTCTTTCAATAGGGGTGTCCAGCGAGAATCTTGCCCAGAACACAGTTAATAGATACAGTGAGTTGTTCCTGCCATTGACACAGATCTTGCTGGATTTCTTTGCCACATTCCTTGCCATAGCCTCACGTCCTTCAGGCCCCTTTAAGGTTCCACCCATCAGGACCAATGTGAAATGCCAATATTGGTGCAACATTTAAAATTATGGTCAGGAAACAGGAACAAACGATTAAAAGGGAAAGCAACCCTGAGACACATCAGAAACTTTGCAATCCGCGTTGCAGTCAGCAGTAATATCTTTGCATTCTTCGTGTTCAAACTGGCATTTTTAAAAATGAAAAACAGAAGAATATAATTTTCGCAGTCACAAACAACTCTTTATTTCAATTTTATTTACAAAGATTGCATGTTTCCAAGCCACAGCATAACAGGAATTTTTGTTAGATCAGTTGTTAAAAAGGATTAAATTTCCCTGTTTTAATTTGAAAGAGAGAATCCTTGCACATTTAGGCATTTGTACAGAATTTGAAAATTGAAGAGTTTTGTTCTGACACCAAATGCCAAAATTTCAGACATCTGTGATAGTGTGAGTGGGGACATAAACTGGCTTGAGGAGGCTGTGAGATATGGCCAGCGGGATGTGTGGAGTTGAGAAGGGTTTGGAGATATCTGAATTCTGGACAGGGCCCAAATTCCGCTTGATATTTTTCTTTTCATCCTGATGGCAAGCAATTCCATCCCGGTTCTAGAGGAGGAGGTGGCATTGCATCTCCACAGGAAATTCCCACCCACCTCAGCACACTCCCATCCTAGGGTCGTATAAACGTAATTAAAACAATTCCGTGGAAGGTTGGCCACAATGTCTATTTTCTCAATGTGCAACATCTGCTCCTCCTTTTTTTTAAATTTTCTGACCGTCATCCACAGGAAAAGTCCGGGCACCCTTCTATTGCACTAGCTCTGCTATTGGGGTCCTACCCCTCTCCACTCCACACAGGGGCAAATGCCTAAGGATTTGTGAATGACCCATGCACACATGCACACCCGTTATGCAAGAGACAGCCTCATGAAATTTGAAGCTTTGAGTACGTCAGCTTGAAGTTTCTATTACATATTAAGCAGGATTACAATTACATACAAAATGGAAAATCCTGAACCATCTCATTTTAAAATACAATTGTGTGCACAACTGGTGTCTGTCAGCATCACATAAATAGATTCAGCAACAGATTTCCATAGAACTGACTTCCTCTGTGTATTAGTCAACGCTTTCATTTAAAAAGCTTTTGTGTACTGTTTTAATTCAATACATTGATGTATCATGCCCCTCCCTTCCTAGTCCAAGGACAAGTACAGCTCCTCTTCCGCCACCTCAGTTCAATGAGCCAATTTCATCCAGATCATGACACAAACTGTGGACCTACTTGACCTTGTGGCTCAGTTTTGCATGGGCCAGGTCAGTTGTCTGCAGAACTCAGCGATGTAGTATTTCTTGTCAAATTATTATTTTATTTGAATTTGTTTGAAATGATTAATGACAGGGTTACTGTATGCGAGATGCGGGTGGGCTATGGTGGAACTTGGTGCCAGCATTTTAAATGTTTGGAGAGCAGTGACGGCAGTGATTCAGGTTAAAACCTATCAAACTGTAAGCTAGCACCACTGAGGCACAAAAATATGAAAAGGGCTGTGTTTAAAGGGTGAACCCTGCATCTTAGGAAGGATTTGCTGGCCTCAGACGGGTTCCAGAGGAGGTTGACGAGGATGATCCTGGGGATGAAGAGCTTGTCATATGAGAAGCAGTTGAGGACACAGGGGCTATATTCGATGGAGTTTGGAAGGAAGACAGTGGATCTGAGTGAAACTTAGAGAATACTGAGGTACCTGGATAGAGTGGACATGGAAAAGATGTTTCTACCAGTAGCAGAAACTAGGACCCGAGGGCATAGCCTCAGAGTGAAGGGACAACCCTTTAAAACTGAAATGAGGAGGAATTTCTTCAGACAATGGGTGCTTAATCTGTGGAAGTCTTTGCTGCAAAGGACTATGGAGGCCAAGATAATGAGTGTATTTAAGACTGAAATAGATAGATTCTTGACTAATAAGGGGTCAAGGGTTATGGGGAGAAGGCAGGAGAACGGAGTTGAGAAACATAATTGAATGGTGGAGCAGATTTAATGGGCCGAATGGCCTAATTTTGCTCCTGGATCTTATGCTCTAAATTCATTTGATGTCTGTTGCACAGTATACATTGGATCCTTTGATGAAATTATGATTCAGTTTATCACTTTTCATAATGAGATGAACAAACATTGTGGATATTTGGTCTCTCATTCTTATGTTACAATGCCCAGTCCATCATGGAAGGACAGGAGAATAGGTGTCAAGAATTTCCTTCTTAAAGCTGTGTAAATCAGTGAGCCATGTGTAAAGTGAAACACTTCAAGATAAAACCCAATACCCAAGGAGAAGACAGTGCAAGCTGATGAAGGGCGAAAATTAACATTGAGTTCAGGGAGATGTCCATACAGAGGGGACATTTTTGACTTCGTGCAATGGTGTAGAATGCAATGGACATAATGATTGGGAGAGATGTAGTATGGGTTTCTGATCCATTATTACCCACTCAATAAACTTCCTCAAAGGCAAAACTATCTTGAAAGAGTGATTAAGACATGAAGAAGAATTCTGGGTAGGGGAGTGATCATAAAAATCACAAAGTTATTTCAGGAACAGCAAATCTCATGACCAGAAGAGTGTAGGTGATTTCTGAATAGATGAGCTAGGATAAACAGAGTGGTCTTACTCCTGTATATCCACTCCTTGATCCCAAGTCACTGACTGGACTTAACACTTCAGCAATAACATAATCATTGAGTCCTACTACAAAAAAAGGTGACTTGGCCCATCATGCCTGTCAACTCTTTGAAAGACCTGCCTAATTAGTTCCATAAGACATTGGGGCACAAGTAGGCCATTCAGCCCATTGAGTCTACTCTGACACTCAATAAGATCATGGCTGATATGACAATCTTCAACTCCACTTTCATGTCTTTTTGCCATAACATCCTGATTGTCTTACTAATTAAAAATCTGCCTATCTCAGTCTTGAGAAAACTTAATGATCCAGCCTCAACAGCCTCTGTGGTAAAGAATTCCACAGATTCACAATTCTCAGAAAGAAGAGGTTCCTCCTCATCTCTGTCCTAAATATGCAACTCCTTATCCAGAGATTATGCCCTCAGTCTTAAACTCTCCCATAAGGGGAAACAGCCTTTCTGTATATATATTATCAAGATCTCTAAGATTCCTTTATGGTTCAGTAAGGTTGCCTCTCACCCCCCCTTTATTTCAATGAGTAGAGACCCAGTCTGGCTCTCCTAATAAGACAGTTTCTCCATATCTGAGATCAGCCTATTGAGCCCTTTCTGGACTGCCTCCACTGCCATTATATCTTTGCTTAGGTAAGGGGCCCAAAACTGTTCACAATATTCCAGCTATGGACTGACCAATGCCTTGGATAGCTTTAGGAAAATCTCCCTCCTGTTATATCTCATTCCCTTTGAAATGGAGATGTGCCATTTGCCTTCCCTATTACCCGCTGAACATACATCTTGGCTTTTTGTGATTTGTAAAAAAGGATTTCCAAATCCCTCTAGTCTGTAGTTTTTTTTGCAGTCTTTCACCATTTAAACAATACTCAGCTCTCTTATTCTTCCTGCCAAAATGTATAACCTCACAGGCTTTACCCATATATGTGAAATTGTTTTTAAGACAGAACTCCCTTGGCCAATTCAAGAAGGCTGCTCACCACCACCTTCTGTAAGGCATTGGAGGTTGGGTAATAAATGCTATCACTGCCATTGAAACCACATCGCACGAAGGAATTAAAAATGCAATGTATTCTCACATTGTGTACATATAGAATATAGAATAGTACAGCCCAGAACAGGCTCTTTGACCCACCATGTCTGTGCTGACCATGATGCTATTCTAAACTAATCCCATCTGACTGCACATTGTCTGTATCCTTCTATTCCCTGCCTGTTTGTATGACTGTCTAAATGCTTCTTAAACATTGCTATCATATCTGCTTCCAGCACTTCCCCTGGCAGCACATTCCAGGCAACTATCACTCTCTGTGTAAAAAACTTGATTCGCACATCTCCTTTAAACTTTTCCTCTCTTGCATTAAACTAATGCCCATTAGTATTTTACATTTCCACCCTGGGAAAAAGACACTAACTATCCACCCTATCCATACCTCTCATAATTTTATATACTTTATTTCATATCGGGTCCCCCTTAGCCTCTGACACTCTCGTGAAAATAATCCAAGTTTGTCCGACCTCTCTTTTTAGCTAATACACTCCAATCCAGGCAACATCCTATTAAATCTCTTTTGAGCCTTCTCCAAAGCCTTCATATCCTTCCAATGGTGTGGCAGCCAGAAAAATACTCCAAACATGTTCTAACTACAGTTGCAACATGCCTTGACAACTTTTGTACTCATAAGAATTAGAGTTTAAGTTGACGGTCAGACATGAAAGGTGCAACAGGTTTGGAGGGCTGAACAGCTTACATCTATTCCTATTTCATATATTCTTATGTTAAAACATGAACTTGAAGAGAAATCTAGGAAAGGAGTCACCTGGGCTACATTGACAAACCAATTGTACACCAGTATAGTCTGACAGGCAGAATGTGATTCATCGCTTGAAGGAACCTTTACTTGGAACAAAGGAGTAGACCAGTTGACTCTTAAAGCCTGATCCACTATTCAATAAGATCGTGGCCAATCTGGTTGTGGTCGCAGCTTCATTTTCCTGTCTTTCCCATCACCACCTCCATTACCCTTGACCCCTTGTCTATCAAAAATTTAACTCAGCCTTTAATAAATCCAATGAAGCAAACTCCACTGTTTTATAAGGAAGAACATTCCACAGATACATGAGCCTCTGACAGAAAATAAAATCTTCTCATCTCCATCCCAAGGGGATGCCTTGTTTTTAAACTGAGTCCCCTCATACTCGTTTCCCCCTCAAGACGAAATAGCTTCGCATCTACTCTAGCGAGACTCCACAGAATCTTATATCTTTCAAGAAGATCACTTCTCATTTTTCTAAACTCCCATGGGTAAAGGTCTAACCTGTTCAACCTTTCCTCATAAGATAAGCCCTTTACCACAGATATGAGTCAGTGAACATTTTCTGAAATGCTTCCAAACTAATTAATTTGCCAAAGAGGCAGACCTTGGCTATACACAGTAGTGCATGTATGGTTCTCCAATGCCCTGTACAGCTGCAGTAAAACTATCCTATTGTTGTATTTCTTTTCCATTGCAATAAATGTCAACATTCCATTTGCATCCTTACTTTCTTGCTGCACTGGCATATTGATATTTTGATGTTCTTATATCCTGTACCCAGATCCCGCTGTATCACCAAATTTTGCAATCTTTTTCTTTTAGGAACAATGTAGAACTTTAACTTTTATATATAATGTTGTGTTTTGTGTGTTAAGAAGGGGAGATATGGTTTAGTTTAATTTTAGAGCATTCTTGTGTTATTATTAAATCTGAAGACCTGTTTGTTCACATAGATTCTAATGGGATTGAAGTGAAGAGATAGGGTAGTAGCTTACAACTATAAACAAAAAAGGGATAAAAAAAGCTGTTGCCTAGCAACCAAGGTCCAGGGGCACAGAGACACAGAAAGATCCCGACGGGAGTCAGTCATGGGCTCAGTCTGAGTGTGCGTGTGCCAGAGAATAGAGGCTGAACTGTTAAAATCACAAGTAAGAAATCCTGCGAAGACTACAGGAAACTGAGTTCAGGGAAATCATGTGTTTACTCTGAAGTTACAATTAGAGTGAATTAAATTTGCAGTTTGCTTTTGGCGTCTCATAGACAGAGAGATACCAACTAAAGAAAAATGCATCTAGTGAATTCATAGAAAATTGCCAAAAGGAAACCAATTACAGATGTGCCAGTCTGAGTGAGATGATGCTAAGATTTGGGTGTTTGTACAGATATTGCTGGGACCAAAGGGACAGTGTGACTTTTAATCTTTTTCTGATGTTAATAATGAAATCTGACCCGCCATTCTTGTCGAATGCAATATAATTCATGTTTTTTTTTGATTAATGGACATGTTGTTCTTCAAGTTAAGGGTGCACTGGCAGGTTCTCTGAATATGCTTCAGAAAGAAATGAGGTTGGGGTCTAACCAGTCAGGTTTTACTCTGGGGTCTGACTTGTCCCGTGCTAACATCAGACGGGATCATAGCATGCCACTCGAGTTAAATAGTCTTATAATACAATTTCACTTCCTGCCAAAATAGAGTATTTCGCATTGTCCCAAGTTATGCTCCAACTGCCAAATTCTTGGCCACTCACTTAACTAGATGCCTTTGCAGACTCTCTATTCCTTCTTGCCAAATTACTTTCCAACCTATTTTGGTGACATCAGCAAACCCAAATAACCATATATCTGGTCTCTTTCCTGATCCCTGTGGCACTCCGTGAATTGGAGCTTGCTAGCTGTGTTGTATCTCACTGAGGCAGTGCACTGGTTATCAAGCCTCCTCAATCTCCGGAGTCATCATAAAAGTCACAGATTTTATAGAAGTATACAAAGTTCTGCAATTTTCTTGTTTTTTCAGACCTAGCTTGACAGAAAACATGGACCAGGTTTCTGCATTTAACATGAATGACTATGTATTAAAAATAAGTAGATTCTATGGATAAACAAATATAAACCGTCAATATATTACATACTAGTTAAAACTCTATCCCCTTATAAATGCCCCCCCCCCCCCCCACCCCACCCAAAAAAAAAAACCCAGACGGGAAAAAAAGGGGGGGGGGGGGGGGGGGCAAGATGAGAGGAGGGCTGCTCAATAATCCATGTTCATACTGTTTGCAGAGATGGTCCTTTTGGCTTAATGGGACATACTGGTCCGCAATTCTCCTTTTCCGGATACTTCTGATTGCTTGCAAAAGGGACAGGATGGCTGGTTCACACATATAAAGTTTTACTGGTTAAAAGCCACAGCTTATAGTAACTACTGAGGGACAAATAAACTGGCTTCCTTCAGGCTTAAGATAGCACAAAGAGATAGCTCCTACCCTTGTGAAGAACCAATGGTTTCTCCCAAACATTTATACTCCCAACCTTGCAGCTCTCTGCGGGCTAATAGCACTGTTTTGGCAGGCTGAAGGCCTTTATTATTGATAACAATCACTAAACCACAGACCAATCAGCTATGTGTTGCTGGCTGAAGTGCCATTCATACACTGCCCCATAGCTCCTACCAGTCTGTAACTAGGCTTCCATTGCTACTTGAGCCGGCAGCTGTATAAACAGCACTTGCAATGAGTGTTAGATTACTTCCTTTTAAAAACTGCATCAATCCTTCAATAATCCTTGCATTTTAAACCAGTCCTTTCCCTATTTTCCAATCAAAATACAGAAAGTCTTTTCATTTGGAGAAAGATCTATTTGTCCTTACTTTCTGCTTCCTGGACCTCCCAGAGGGTTAAAGAACAGAATCAACCTGGTAGGAGCTAAAGTATAAAAAGAGCACAATTACATTGCTCAGCGTAGTCTATAGACTGTCAACTAATGGGAAGGATGTAGAGAAACAGGAAAATTACAGAGTTGTTTACAATACAAAGTAGTTATAATTGGGAAAATCAATTACTCAAATGTAGACAAGGACAGTGGTACCACTTAGAGTGGGTAGGGGCAAACATTTGCAGATTTTCTTCAGGAAAATTTCCCACAGCAGCATGTGCCCAGTCCAACAAGAAAGGACACACTTTTGCACCTTATAGTTGGAAATGAGGAGGCAAAGAAGATCAAGTGTCAGTGAGAGAACATTTAGGAGACAGTGATCATTGTATCATAATATTTAGGGTGATGATTGAAAAAAAAGGTCACTGGACCCGAAACATTGACTCTGCTTTCCTTCCACAGATGCTGCCAGACCTGCTGAGTTTCTCCAGCTATTTCTGTTTTTGTTTTGGATCTAAATGTTGACGGTCAAGACTAAACAAAGGGCTCCCTTAGAAGAGGAGACAGTTTGTGTATTTCCAAGGTCTATTCTCTCAAAAGAGAAATCCCTCAAAACAAATTCAGAGCCCACTGGATGAAAAAGGAAACAAAAATTAAAATTAAGAAGAAGTACGCCTATTACAGGTGCCAGGTAGAAGATCCAACTGAAAATCAAAAGGAATAATATATAGGAGCAGAATAAGGCCATTTGCCCCATCACATCTGCTCCACCATTCATTCATGGCTGATATGTTTCTCAACCGCATTCTCTTGCCATAACCTTTGGTCCCCATTCAAACAGCAATCAGACAGTGACTTGAACACTGGACACTCAATTAACTGAGGTACCCAGGCTCCCAAGGTCTTAGTCGGAAGCCAGCATCATTGGTCACTATGGATATTAAACCCATTATTAGCACAACAGTCTAACCCACTGAGTTAACCTGCCACTGCATTATAGAAGGTTTGGAGGGGACATAAAAAAGAAATTTAAAAAAGCGAAGAGAAACTATGAGAAAAGACTGCCAGCCTACATAAAATGAAATCCCAAAGTCTTCAATAGGCACACCAACAGTAAGAGGATGGTAAGAGACATAGCACTGTGTCTATCCCTTTACATTACTATTCCGTCTACCGACAAGATCCCTAATAGCTCCTCCTGATTGATTGGCTTCCTGTACCATTCTGCCATGCTCGGTTTGCTCATCCAGCTCCAGCCTTCACTCTCATCCATTCAAGTGCACAATCACAACACCAGAAGCCTCTCCATTTCTCAATCCCCTGACTCTGACCATTGAACCAAACAGAGGACTGTGACTGCCTCCTGAAACAGTCTCACTGAAACATCACATTTCCTCTAGGTCAGCTTCCAACTTTCTCAACAGAGGCTCCTTGAGCCACAAACACTTATTGCAGATGTATTTCTTCCAGATCCCAAATATTGTGACCAGTGCAGATCACATGTTCTGCCATCTACATTTTTGTTTATGAATTCATGGCATATGGCTGGGCCAGCATTTAGTGCCCATCCCTAATTGTCAGTGAAATGACTGAATTGCTAGACCAGGTGAGGATGGCAGATTTCCTTCCCTAAAGGCATTGATGAAGCAGATTTAACAGCAGTTGCATAGTGATTACCATTGGACTGGCTTTTTAATTCCAGATTCTTAAAGATTCAGATTTTACCCTCTGCCATGGTGGAGTTTGAACCCATTACCTAAGAGCAGGAGCCTGTGTATCTGAATTAGTAGTCCAGTGACATTACCACTATGCCACCACTTCCCCTTAATTCAGCGTTAATTTATTTATTTTTCTCAATTAACGCTTAGTAAATGAACCCCACTACTATGAGTAAACTACTGTTGCTAGTTACTATGACTAACAAAAGCTAACTAGATAAATTACCTAAGATTGGAAGTTTTTTAGATATTGTCAAATGACCTATTTCTACACTGTAAGGATTCTATGATTCTGTAAATTGTTCAAAGATGGAGCAACCTCTGGAGCAGGTTCTGTGCCTCCTGGCTCAGAGGAAGGAACACCACCACTGTACCACAAGACCCCTTTTACAAGTCTTTTATTCTTATTATTGCAATTAATGTTCATATAAAAGTTCCTAGTTCAAAAAGGAGAAAGCAAACTCTCACTAACCAATGAAATCAGTTATAAAGTTCTGAAAGCACAGGCAATGTCCCTTTTCCTATCTGAACTTAATGCTGTCTCTGGGTTACACATTATTTCTGAAAAGCAGCTTAAATCTTCTACAGCTATTGGAGACTGAGAAAAAATAGGGAATGAAGAACCTTCTTCCCTCACTCTGCTTCAAATTCCCAAAATAATACACTGTCTGCATTTCTGTCCAGTGTCGCCTCCTCTCTGTTTGCCCCCTTAGTTCTCACTAAGTATGATAAGCAAAGAATTTGATTTCTTAACCCAACATAGATGTTTGAAAATGTGAACTGAATTAAAATAAAACATGCAATTATGATGTTAATATCAGTATCCAGGACTAATGGGATTAGGCAATACAGTGACAATGATATCCTGATGATAAATTAAGTAAATGAGGAAAGGAGCCAAATCGAGCGAAATGATTCAAAGAATAAGTGCTTTGTTAGTCATATCACAAGCATATATTTCCTTATCAATCAAATCTGCTCCAAAAAATGGTTTGTTAGAAAAAGTAGGCAAAATATACTTGGCGTACATAAAACTAGAACTTGCTGGAAAGTAAATGGCAGCTATATCAGCCTTCAGCATTGGACAAGTAAGATGATAAACATTAAGTTCACAAAAATAACTATCCCTGATTTTCTGAAGAAGGGTCTCGACCTGAAACGTCAACTTTCCTGCTCCTCTGATGCTGCTTGGCCTGCTGTGTTCATCCAGCTCCACAACGTTTTATCCCTGTCTTTACTCAGGACCTGATTGAGCTGATGCGTATGTCTCCTGAATTTGCTGTTTTATTTTCCAATTTTTTTTTATTCCTTAAGGGCACATGGACAGTGTGGGCTAGGCCAGCATTTATTGCCTCATTCCTTAATGCCCAGAGGGCAGTTAAGAGACAACCACATTGCTGTGTGTCTGGATTCACATGTAGGCCAGACCAGGTAAACATCGCAGATTTCCTTCCCTAAAGGACATTACGTAAAAGGAGGGATGGATTTTCTTTTTAAAAGAAACAACAATTGACAGTGGTCATCAGCAAGCTAACCTTTAATTACAGAATTTTGCTGAATCAAATTTTGCAATCTGCCTTGGTGAGATTTGAACATGTGTCCCAGAATATTAGCTTAGACTTCTAGATGGCTAATTGAGTGACTTGATCACTATGTCACCACTTCACATTTCAGATACACAGCTTTAAAAAATAGATCTCACTTGAAATCTCTTCCCCATATATTTAATGTCAAACAACATGAACAATGTGCAATTATATAGTTCCTTTAGTGGGGTAAAACATCACAAGATGCTTCACACTATGTGATTATCAAATGTAATTTGGCACCAACCCACAGAAGATTTTAGGACAGGTGACCAGAAGTTACATTGAAGATGTTAAGAAACATCTTGAGCATTTTTTTTTCATTAATTCACAAGATGTGAGTACCGCTAGCTAGGCCAGTATTTATTACCTAAGCCTAATTGCCTAGAGGGTAATTAAAAGACAACCACAATTCTTTGAGACTGGAGTCATGTAGGCCAGACAAGATAAGGGTGGTAGTTACCTTCCCTCAGGGACATTAGTGAACTGGACAAAACAAAAACAGAAGTGGCTGGAAAAGCTCAGCAGGTGTGGCAGCATCTATGAAGAAAAAAATCAGAGTTAACACTTCAGGTCCAGTGACCCTTACTCAGAACTGCATGGGGTTTTCTGACAATTGATGAAAGTATCATGGTCATCAGTAGAGACATAATTCCACATTTTAAAAAAAAATGAATTCAAATTCCACCATCTTTCATCATGGGATTGGAACTGGAAACATTATCTGGGTCTCTGGATTAATCATCTGGTGATTATCCTTGGGATGTAGTGATATAGAATTTCAGGAGGCAATATGAAATGTTCTTGGGGCATGTTATTAGTTCAGAAACAAATAAATTATATTTTAATGAGTACTTTAAAGTAATGCATTATTCATGTTTATAAAGGTAGGAATGGAAGCACAAGCTACAAAATTCTTTACCGTTTTTGACATCCATTTGATACATGGTGAACATAATATTGCCAGATATAACATAAATCCTCTAAACTTGCAAGATGCATTCATACAACCTGAGAAGGCCAAATCCGTTGCACGTCCGACAATCATTGCCAATCAGGTC
Source organism: Ginglymostoma cirratum (assembly GCA_024137785.1). Taxonomy (NCBI): domain Eukaryota; kingdom Metazoa; phylum Chordata; class Chondrichthyes; order Orectolobiformes; family Ginglymostomatidae; genus Ginglymostoma; species Ginglymostoma cirratum. The sequence goes on from JAHRHZ010000039.1 coordinate 27,556,341, forward strand.
TCAGAATTGAAAGGACTAAGCCTGTGGAAATATCGCCACCCTCTTATTGTTTCCAGTGGATTTATTTTTAGCAGTAGTTTAATTTTTAGCATAATGGCCGTGCCCTCATCATATTTCTTGATTAAACATAGCAACAATGAATTAGTATGCAGGACAGCAAAACTAGCTAAACAATTAAAATAAATCAAGATGCCACCTTTTGAGCTTGTGCCAAACATAATGCTTGATTAACATGTGCTTTGTGTATTCTGTTCTATATGAAACTGTTGTGGATTATAGATTGATTGGGATCCATCATCATTTCACTGTGATTCAATCACAGAGGACTCTGAGGATTTGTAGTTGTGGGAAATATTCAGATTGCAAGCAGCTGATACATGAGTCACATTTTGAATCAAGCTGTATTGAAATAATGTAGGCTACAGTGATGTGAACAGAGCAAGGATGTTTACTGTCCATGTCCAGATGGTGAGATAACAGCAGATTCTCAGAGTTCACTTATCAACAAGATACACATTTCGAAATGCCTGAAGTGCATTCTCAGAAAACCAACACAAGTTATGTTGATGGTTGACTACATTTTTTTCCCTTAAAGAGACATTTTATTAACTTTTTAGTCAAATGTGAAAAATAAGTCTTTAACCTCAGCTATGAATGAATATGCCCTTGTTTGTCAGGGTGTTTGCAGACAGTATTTCTGAGTTGTGCCTTTTGTTTTCACTTATGTAGGGTTCATCCCTCCCTACTTTTACAACCTCCTCCACCCCTTTAGCCCTCAAAATCACTGTGCTCATCTAATTATGGCCTGTTGTAGTGAGTTGACAAGATGTGGGAAAGAATCTGCAAAGGGATACAAATAGGTCAAGTGAGTGGGATAAAAATTGGCACATTGCTTGTAACGTACTATGGTTGAACATATCCAATCTGGGCAGGAAGAATAGAAAAGCTGCATATTGTTTAAATAGGAAAATCTTGCAGAATTTGGTGGTAAAGAGGGATTGGGTGTCCTGGTGCATCAATCATAAAACATTAGTATGTAGGAAAAGCCAGTGATTAGGAAGGCAAATGGAAAATTGTTAGTTATCATGAGGGAAATGGATTATAAAAATAGGACATTTTACTGCAGACGCGCAGAACATTTGGGGATGAGACCATTTCTGTAATACTGTGTACAGTTTTGGCCTCCTTTGAAAATGAATGTAATTGCATCAGAAACAGTTCAGATAACGTACATTCAACTCATTCCTGGGAAGAAAAGTCAGGCCTGTATCCATTGTGGCTTTGAGGAATGAGAAGTGAATGTACTAGAACATATAAGATTCTGAGGGGACTTGAGAGTGTGGAAACCAGACAAATATTTCCTTCTTGTTGGTGAGGCTAGAACCAAGGAACACTGGTTCATTTCTTCAAACAATTCTCTTTTAAGATTGCGATGAGAATTCTTTTCTCCCCTGAGGGTTGTGAGCCTATGGAATTCTCCAGAAAGGCTTGAAAGATGGGTCTGTGAATCAGACTGGATTGGATTTTTGATAAATAGATGTGGCAGGGGTTGGCGGGGTGTTGGGTAAAGCAGATAGGAATATCGAGTTGAGATCACAATCAGGTCATGGTCTTATCAAATGGTGCTTGATGGGCTGATGTCAATGTTCAAATGCACATCCCTCATGTTAATCACTTCACTCCTGGCAGACATACCTTCAGCTGCCTGCATGCTAAACTCTGACATTCCCTCTTTGCCTCTCCACCTCTTTGCCCTCCTTTAAGATGTTCTGTGAGGATATACTTGCAGTGTCTCCTATGCCAATTCAGAGACAAAAAAAACCTCTTTTGTTAATTGATTGAATGATTTCTGACCAGCCATTAATCACTTAACAGGTATACTTTCGAATATATTATCATGTATAGGCTCAATTTAATCATCCTTCCCTCAAGACATGCAGCTCGGTAGGTGATGAGTTCTTACAGTGGTTTGGAGCGGACAGTATTGTTTCCAGATGCTCCCAGAGAGAATACGTCACCTTTTCTCACACTCAAGGAATGAAACAGAAGAGACATGAGACCATGAGTCATAAAGAGGTCGATGAAATCGAATGCCACGAGTCACGCCTCTGTCATTCCTACAGGAAAGGCATGAGGAACAGTAACTTCACATGCGTTGGCTGACTTGGTGAGATCATTGAAATCCAGATGTAGAAATACACAGCGATTACAATATGGAGATGTGCCATCAGCCTCCACATAACAGTCCTAACTGTATCTCCATCAATGCCTGTTCCATTATCAATCTATCCAATCTAACCCCTGAATGCTGGCATGAAAACAAAAATTGCTGGAAATCACAGCCGGTCAACTAGTTTTGAGGAAGGGTCACTCGACTTGAAACATTAACTCTGATTTCTCTCCACAGACGCTGCCAAACCTGCTGAGCTTTTCTAGCTATTTCTGTTTTTGTTTCCATGGAGAGACAGCAAGCTAACATCAGAGACTCTTCTGATGAAGAGTCATCTAAACTTGAAACGTTAGCTTGCTCTCTCTCTATGGATGTTGCCTGACCTGCTGTGATCTCCAGCACTTTTTGTTTTCAGTATAGATTTGAGCATCTGCAGTAATTTGTTCCTGAATGCTGGCAAAATGTCTCCCGTAACCATGAAACCCAGAAGAGAATTCTACATCATCCCAACTTGCTACTCAAAGCTGTTTCTTTTGCCCTTTGTTTTAAAACATCTAGCATTTAATCCTATTTCTATGTAACTTGAGTCCCTTAACTACCGGGAATATTTTGATCCTATTCTATCCTACTTTATTACATCCTTTCAGAGCTCATTATACCACGCCATGATCTACGTGGTTCTAACAACAAACAATCCAATTTTGAAAATCTTTTTGTACTTGCGTTTTCCCATATTAATGAGCCTCTGCGTCATTGTATTGTGTTTACTCTCCCTGTGGTGATGTATTTTGGTAGGTTTCCTCTCACTTTCCTGCACAGGCTGAAGCATTCTTTTTTTGGCAACTTCCTGCCTCAAGTCCCAAGACTCTATCATCTACACCTCATTTCTGGTGTAAGGACAAGCGTTAAAACATTGCTAAATCTGGCCACCCATACCCTCTCCTGCTCCTTCCTCAATCACTACCTCATGATTCTGTAGTAGCATTATGTCTCTATCCCTTCTAGCAGTGACAAATCAATGGATGAACATAGAACTAACGCAGAAGTGGGCCATTCAGCCCCTCAAGTTTTCTCTGTCATTTAATAAGATCATGGCTGATCTGCTTGTGGCCTCGAATCCACATTCCCACTCGCCCCGATAACCTTTGACTCCCTTGCTGGTCAAGACTGCAAATGGCATACTGCTATGCATGGAAATAAGCCACGTATTTCTACAATGCTTTTCACTGTCTTTCTTAAATGATGAAGTCAATTCCAAAGCAACTTGAATGGGGTCAATGGAGAAGGCATGTGGTTAAGTAGACACATGCCAATCAGAAAAAAACACAGCCCATTTTCTCAAAACACAGGCTTCTACAAGAATTTCCTTTATTTTTGGCTTTCCTTTTTATTGGACCCCAATGAACACAGCATTTCCTCAGTGTTCTCTTCCTTCTACAGAACAGCCAACACTTGATTTCATAGAATCCCTACAGTGTGGAAGGCCATTCTGCCCATCAGTTCCAGCACTGACCCTCCAAAGAGCATCCCACTCAGACGTGCCCCCCCAACCACCCTATCCCTGTAACCCTGCATTTCCCTTTGGCTAAACCAAGTAGTCTGCACATCTCTGGATACTACGGGCAATTTAGCATGGTCAATCTACCCAACCAGCAAATCTTTGGACTCTGGGAGGAAACTGGAAAGGAAACCCACACAGACACAGGGAGAATGCACAAACTCTACACAGACAGTCGCCCAAGGGTGGAATTGAACCCAGGTCCCTGGAGCTGTGAGCAACATTGCTAGTGAATGAACAACCATGTCACCCCAAGATGGTTTGTATTCTCTTGTATTCCCTCATGGTCTTAGACAACACTACACGTTCTAGTTGTTAAAATATAGAATGTCAATCCATTTAATATCAATATTTTAGTCTGTCAGCTAACTTAGCAGGTTAATAATCAATCCTGGAAAGCTCTGCAGGATGCTTTACCACTATATATGTGTAAACGCAAGCTGTTAATGCCATTTCAGACCCAGTTCAGAGACCTGAGCACACAATAATGCTTCAGTGCAAGCGTGAAGAAATGATACACAGCTTGAAGTGTTCTCTTCCAGATGAGACATGGAAATTAGATCGCATCTCTTATGTGGCTTTAAAAGATCAAATGTCTTGCTTTTGAGGAAGAGCTTGACACAGCTCCTGTTGTTCTGGATAACCAACCAATACCAAATTAGATCTTCTGGCCATCTGCCTCATCTGTTTGATATCTTACTATTTACAAACTGACTCATGGTTCCCAACCTCATAACAACATCAAATACAAATCCTTTCTTATTTTTCTAGCAATGCTTCACATAACTTGTCCTCTTTTGCATGTACTTGATTACAAATCTTATTGCATCATAAGTGTATATTATTTTGAATATAATTAGCACTTACTGTAATTTGTATTCCAGATATCTAGACATATTTGAATGGCATTATGTGAAGGAGTATGGGCCTATTTTTTTCATTGTGGCATTTTGCCAATGCAAACATTACATTGAGTTTCCTGCAGAAGAAGTTTACTTAAGGTTCCCATAAATAATTCCACTGATGTACAACTTCCTTAATTGAGCATTGAGGCTTCCCTGCAGTTATCTAAAGTCACCTCCAAAAAGCCTAATTGCAGGCAGTTTGAGTGGTTCTTTAGAAGAAGGTAGACCAGTTGACAGATTGTGAATAAGAACGTCTGCAAGTTCAGAACAAGGGATAAGATCATCAGTCAATCCATCAAGTCCACTTCATTCTGATTCCATATATGACTACCCTATCAAGGACTTTTCACCCACACTGTGAGCACATCCCTCATTTTAGAAACATTCGCTTATTTTCCAAACATTCCCTGGAAGAAAAATCAAGCGAGGGTGTCAGCATTTTCTGCTACTTGCAAACCATACAAAGTCAACACGGGATTGACAAATTAAAGGCTGTTATGTGCTTGGGTTTCTTCACTTCAAATTCTCTCAATCTTTTTCCCTGTAAGATTCTGCCCGGAAAGCACATTCATCCAATTGCACTGGGCAAGATTTTAGAAACATAGAAACAGGAGTACTCTATTCAATCCAGAAATCCCACTCCACCATTCAACAGAATCATGGCTAATCCACTATCCCAACATCCCCCATTACCTTTGACACTACAAACTTCTAGAAATTGGCCCATTTCTTTCTTAAATATATCCAGTGACTTTGTCTCCGCAGCTTTCTGTGGTAGAGAATTCCGCAGATTTGCCACCCTCTGAGTGAAGAAATTTCTAATTTCCTTAAGAAATGGCTTACCCTATACCTTGACACTTTGACCCTTGCTCTGGAGCCCCTATCATGGGAATGATCATCATTCCTGCATTGAATCTGTCCAGCCCTGTCAGAAATAAGCCCTGTCAGAATGTTATTTCAATGAGACCCCCTGTCTACGTCTACACCTTAGTGAATACAGGCCTCGTTCAGCCAATCACTCCTCATACAATAAAACTGCCATAAATTTGTTGCCCATTGTCATTAATGTAGTGGAATCTCTTATTTAGAATAAAATTATGGAGGACTGAATAGAAATGAAATCATAAAACTTCCTCAGTGTGGATTTATGAACCGTTGGCTATGTCTCATTGTAAATTTCCACATGTTCTTGTCTTGTATAGAGTAAAGGTGCTGAAGAAGTTAAAGCTCATCTGACATTGATTCCACTCACTCTACTGATGTAAGAGACTGTGGGTGGGGACAAGTTCACTCTAGCTTTCACATGGAACAAATGTATTTTTACAAAATCTCCATTATGTCTGACCAAATGTAGTTGACTAATTGCTATCATTGAATAAACCTCCTTGTATCTAAGAACAATTCCTTTTCTTCAGACAGTCTATGGTGGTGTATCCTCTACTACTAACCATGAGACAGGCACAAAACAATGCACAGACAAAGGAGGATTGGTGACAGCGAACAACTTCCAAAGATCTGCTGGACCAGTCACCCAGACACCCAGATTCGAAGCCCACCAGAACAGACACAAATTTTGATTGAATAAAAACCTTGAATTAAAAGTCAAATGATGACTCTGAAACCATAGTTGTAAAAACCCATCTGTTTCATTAATGTCCTTCAGTAAAGGAGGTCTGCCATCCTTACCTGGTATGTTCTACATGTGACGCCAGACCAACAGCAATGTAGCTGAGTCTGAACTGCCCTCTGAAATGACCCTAGCAAGCCACATGGGTGTATCAACCTCCAGAAAGGATAAAAAATGAATGCAACTGGATGGACCACCTGGAGTCAACCCAGACATCGGAAACCACAACTATAAACACAGCCCTTTTGACCCAGCAAAGTCCTCCTTACTAACATCTGGATGCTAATGTCAAAATTAGGAGAGCTGTCTCGCAGACTAGTCAAGCAACAGCCTGACATTATCTGTAAGTCATACTCACAGAATTATACCTATGTCCCAGACACCACCATCACCATCCCTAGATACGTTCTGTCCCACTGGCAGGGCAGAACCAGCAAAGGTGGCAGCACAGTGGTATACCATGAGGTGTGAGCTGCCCTGGGAGTCCTCAATATTGGCTCCAGACCCCATGAGGTTTCATGGCATCAAGGCAAATATGTGCATGAAAATCTGTTGCTGATGATCAGGGTTAGGGTTAGGGGTACTGTGCCTTTTTCATATGTTAACTACCACTTGGAGGAAGCACTGAGGGTGGCAAGGAAGCAAGATGGCTGGGGTCTTCAATGACTCCTAAAGGACATCGCATGCTAGACTGGGTCAGCGGCAGTTGGTGAAGAAACAAACAAGAGGGAAAAACATTTAGGCCTCATCCTTACCAATCTGCCTTCTGCAATTGCATCTACATATGGCCAAAAGATATGAATTCCAGAGATGTGGTGAGATTGGCTGCCCTTGACATCAGGTAACAGGCTGCAAATGTTCCATCAAGAAGCCCTAATAAAACTGGAGTCAATGGGAATCAAGGGAAAACTGTCCACTGGTTGGAATCATACCTGGCACGTAGGGAGACGGTCATGGTTGGTGGTAATCAGTCATCTCAGCTCTAAGACATCTCTGCAGGAGTCCCTCGGGGTAATGTCCTAGACCCAACCATCTTCAACTGCTTCGTCAATGACCTTCCCTCCATCACAAGGTCAGAAGTTGAGATGTTCGCTGATGATTGCACAGTGTTCAGCACATTCGCATTTTCTCAGATACCGATGCAGTCAATCAAAGTGCAACAAGACCTTCATAATAACAAGTTTAGGGGTGACAAGTGGTCAGTAACATTTGCATCACAAAAGTGCCAGGCAATGACCATTTATAACAAGAAAGAATCCAACCAACTCACCTTAACATTCAACGGCACTACCATTGCTGAATCCTTCATTATCCTGGGGGTTACTGTCCAGAAACTGAACTAGACTAGCCATATGAATACCATGGCTATAAGAACAGGTCAGAGGTTAGGAATACTGCACTGTGCAACTCACCTGCTGACTCACCAAAGCCTGTCCATAATCTACAAGTCAGGAGTGTGATGGAATACGCCCCACTTGCCTGGATGAGTGCAGCTCCAACAACACCCAACAAACTTGACACCATCCAAGACAAAGCGGCCCGCTCAACCGGCACCACATCCACAAGCATCCACTCCCTGCATTACTGATACTAGTGTCTACTTTCTGCAAGATGCACTGCAGAAATTCACCAAGGCTCCTTCGGCAGTTCCTCCCAAACCCACAACCACTTCCATCTAGAAGGCCAAGGGCAGCAGATGCATGGGAACACCACCACCTGCAAGTTCCCCTCCAAACCACTCACTGTCCTGACTTGGAAATATATCACTGTTCCTTTGGTGTCATTAGGAAAAATCCTGGAACTCCCTCCCCTATAGCAGTATGAGTTCATCCAGATCCTATGAAGCACAGTGACTCAAGACAACTATACACCCACACCTTCTCGAGGATACCTCGTGATAGGCAATAAATGTTGGGCCAGCAGGCAATGCCCACATCCCATGAACATATTTTAAAAAATCTTCCCCAATAACGCACAAATACACAAGGTACCAGGAGTAGCCATTGAGGAAAATACCACATTGTCAATCTACAGAAGTTGCTGGAAATGCTCAGCAGGTTAGTCACGAGGAAGGGTCACAGGTCCCGAAACGTTAACTCTGTTTTCTTTTTTCCACAGATGCTGCCAGACCTGCTGAGCTATTCCAGCAAATTCTATTTTTGTTGCTGATTTACAGCATCCACAGTTCTTTCGGTTTTTATATTGTCAATCTAAGTTACTTGCAATTTTTGAGTGCGAGACAAAGCAATATGATTGTGTAAGGCTGTGGATGGGGCATACATAGATTTCAATAAGGCTCTTAATAGTGCTGCTCAATACTAGGGTACTAAAAATAAAGTGACTGGAAATAAACGGCAATATTTTACAATGGATTCATGTTGGGCTAATCTATAGTATCTAAATGATGGTGCGATAGGGATTTTCATCAGACAGTAAAAATACTATCAAAGAGGGACTGTTTTGCAAATTCTGTGTGTAGTACTTTCATAAGGGATCTGGTACCAGGAGTCACAAACAGTGCCTAAATTTAAAGATGATATTAGCAAGTTAAAGTGATTGATTCCAAAGATTAAAAAAAACCTACTAGACAATTTTGGAATGGCAGAGGCGTGTAACAGATGACTTTCAATGTCAAGAAATTCAGAAATGCTTCTCATGGAGACAGAAAATTAAAGCAGCTTGCGACTGTAACTTAACTGGAAGGAATGATGTTAAAATATTTATTTTTATTTGTTTATGGAACATGGGAGTCACTGGTGAGGTTACCATTAATGTCACCTCTCTAACAATGATGGAGAATGAGGAGCGGTAGATGAATTGAACAGATATTTGGCACTGGTCTTAACTACAGAGGAAACAACAAACCAGAATAAGTAGCTCATCTGTAAATCCGGTAACGGCAGGGAGGGTGATACTCAGCGAATTTATAATCAGTAAAATGTTGGAACTGTGAGCTGACAGATCTCTAATTCCTGTGGACCTCATTGTTGGGTCACAAAAGTGAGTAGTGAGGGTTGAGAGTATATGTAACTCTTTCTCAAAAGGCAGTAAAAGCAGAGTCTTTCAATCTTTTTAAAATGGAGGTATGCAGATTTTCGATAAAGAAGTAGTTGAAAGATTATAGAGGCAGGGGGAACGTGGAGTAGCCGGATCAGCCATGATCTTATTAAATGTTGAAGTTCGAGGGGCCTACTCCTGCTCTCAATTCACGTTCTTTAATTGTTCCCGAGGTAGTGGTGCTGGACTGCTTGCCTGAACCACAGTAGTTGTGTACTGATGCTATTCTAACAGTGCTTTAGATACAGAGTTCCAGAATTTTGACCAAAAGACGAAGCAATGGCGATATATTTCCAAGCCAGGACTATGTTTTCCTCACTTCCTGTGTGGGCTCTGCACAGTCCAATTGCTGTGGATTGATAATGAAAGTCCACAATGCTATGAACATTGCATCATTTGACTACCAGGATATGAGAAGCAAAACTAGGAGGACCTTGGTCTTTTCTTAAATCTAGCAAATTCCTCTTTCTGTTTGGTTCCATCACTGACTCTGCTTTAAAAATCCAATTTGATGTTAAGGACCTTGGAGACATGAGGAGGATATGACACAAACTCGTCTGAAGTACCACCCATAATCTCTTTTGCACAGCACAACTGCTGCATTTCCTCACAAGCTGTATTTACTCAGGAATCATTTACAGGGAGGTATTTTCTGACTGGTTTGCTGTATGTCAACCCAGACAGCTGATTGCTTCTTCACATAATCAGCAGGGCCTGTCATGTTTACACCGACTGGTGAAGCATGAAAGATTGGCAGGTTAACAAAAAAAAGCTCAAGTTCAAATTTGTACAAAACATTTACAGTATTCTTTTTTAAATTTACAACTGCATGACCCTACAATAACATCAGTAGAACATGTGATATGTTGTTTACTGCACACACCAGTTATTGGTCATTGTTTAAGTGTCACCATGATAGAGAACAGGCAAACAATCTGCGCTCAGATCTCAAACATTTCTCTTCGTCAGCCAGGATTTCAGTGGATCACATCCACTTACCGCAATTACTTGCTTTACGATCTACCAATTTACCTTTGTTTGTAAGCTTAAAAATAACACTTGTATTGGAGACAGCATCCCGGAGCATTTCACAATCAATCAAGTGCTAATTTTGCCAATCCAGGGCAGCACGGTGGCTCAGTGGTTAGCACGGCTGCCTTATGGTGCTAAGGACCATGGTTTGATTCCATTCTCGGGTGACTGTGTAGAGTTTGCACATTCTCCCCATGTCTGTGCGGATTTCCTCCCACAGTCCAAAGATATGCAGGTTAGGTGGATTGGCCACACTAAATTGCCCAGTGTTCAGGGATGTGCAGGCTGGGTGGATTAGCCATGGGAAAAATGCAGGGTTACAGGTAGGGGGAGGGGTGTCTAAGTGAGTGGATTGGTATGGACTTGATGGGCCATGATGTAGGGATTCGAGACAAATTTGGCACAGCAGGCCAGACAATATTTTAGTGGTGTGACTGAGCGAGAAGACTAGCAGGAATTCAACCTTGTCTTCAAAGTGTAGACTTTTGTATTTAGTTAAGAAGGAAAATAGGACCTTGGTTTAATGTCTCATTTAAAAAATAATACTTTCTCAGTAAGTGTCAACTCATGACATGTTGGTTTCTGATGTGGGATTTGAACCCACAATGCTCTGACTCAGAAGCAAAAGCATGACCACTGAGCCATGACTAACATCTAAGCCTTGAAAGTAAAACCCATGGCTAATGGGTCATATGCAAGGACAAATTAGATTGAAGCAAAAACGATTATGTAGACCTAAAGATAACAGAGATGGGTATCGATTTCAGCTAAAGGGAAATGAAAGTTGATATCAAAACAACCACAAGGTGAAGGTAGTGAATGGAGAGATGTGATAACAGTAGGATTATTTTGAATTATGTTGAGTCAACATGCCATTCAGGGCTGTAAATTGTTACTGAAGAAAACCACGAGGGATGGTGGTAGATTCACGGGTAAAGGTATTAAATGGCCATTTTTTAAACCATCTTCATGACAGAAGACAATGCTGAATTACCAGCAATACTTTGCACTGTTGACATTTAAGTTGAAAATGGCCTAACCAATGGAAAGGTAACCCTGGTTAGAACAAGCCTCTGGTTCTGACAGCATTCAATTCAACATCATTCCAAAAAGCAGACCCCAACTCAGTCATGCATCATGAATTGGTATGATCACTCTGACAAGTTGTTAGTGACTCTCCACATACATTAAGGGTCAGAGCTAATCCAACAGATTTCATACTTTGTGGATTTAGGTAACCTGGTTTATATTGTACACCTTGATTTTCAAAAGGGTGTTGACAAAGTCACACAACAGAACTTGTGGGATAAATGTACATATTTTGGATTGGATAAGGAATTAATTCTGATAGGCAGAAGACGGTTACTAATGGAAGCAACTTAACACAGGGAACAGTGGAATGGATGTCAGAGCCTACGCTCTTCAGCGTATCAATCCAGATTGCAATAAAGCTGTCAGGGAAACTGCCCACCAGTTTGTGTGAGAAAAAGAAATATTAGCTTTCCTGCTCCTCTGACGCTGACGCTGCCTGGCCTGCTGTGTTCCTCCAGCTATACACTGTGTTATCTCTGCCTCCAGCATCGGCAGTTCTTGCTATATCAGGGAAATGATATGGTCAGGTTATTACCACCTTGGCAATCTCAATATGGTCTCGGTGCAACACTAAATTAGATGAACCTGATAATTTGTGTGTTGATACACAATGTTGTGACCTCTGAGGGGGTAATGAAGTCATGTCCAGCAGGGAGGCATGGCCTCCTGAAAGGGGGGACGTCTGGTGGAAAAACAGAAGGAGCGTAGGTGATATCAAGCTGGAAGGAAAGTTCATGGGGAATGGAGATTTTGGGGTGGGGTAGGTAAGACAGGATAATGAGGAATCAGCTGATTACCCTCTGCCACAGATGCCAGAGGGTGACAAGGTCTTTGGAGGAGGAGGACTGGAACAGAAGCAGGGCTTGGGAAGAAGGAAGGAAGTTCAGGTGATGGGTATGAAGGTAAATAAATAGAGACTCGGCAAAGAGAGGAAGATAATGGGCTGGAGATGGGGGAGAAAGTGAAGGTGGGGAGTCTGGGGTTTAGAGGGGGAAAAAGAAAAGAGACAGAGAGAGAGACTTGGAGAACTGGCAGAGGGGTCAGGAATAAGGAATTGATTGTGGTCAAGACACAAAGGGAGACTTCAGAGTCCTCCTGATCTTCGATACCTAATTTGAAAGCCATGCCAGAGAATCATTTTACTCCAGAAAAAAATCACGATTTAGGAAATTTTAACAACACTCTTTAAAATAATAAAAAGCTTAGAGGTTCAGTCCAGATGGGCAGTTTTGACAGAAAAACAAAATCAACAAATGGGGGAAATCTGCAATTGTACGTGCTGAAAAATCCTCTGCTAATCAGGCAGACTCTGTGGAGACAGAACAGAGTGGCTATGCCACAGAAAAGGCCATTCAGCCCATCATGCCCTCACTGATTATATTACCTAGTGCCAACCTCCTGCCTTTTCCCCAGACCCTTGCACAGTATTTCTGTCTAAATCATCACCAATGCCCCCTTGAATGCCTAAACAGACTTAACAATTTCAGATTAATGAACTTTTGGCAAAATGCTTAGGTCATTTTGAATTAGAATATGCAGCATGAACATATGGATAAGTTACAGAAACGTAGAACGGGCTGACAGAAGATATGCTTTTCACAGAGGCATCAAGTTACAGGACAAACGACAACTCTGGCAATAGGTTTCTACTTTGTGATATCAGCCACAGTTTGAAAAGATAAGTGGACCTTTGGGGATGTTACTGTCATTGGTAGAGGTCCCTGAATTGTTTGCTTTCAGGAGTTGGAGATACATGTCCTGCTGTGCACTAAAACAGGTGAATGATGGTGGGACAAAGTGGTCGACACTCTGAGGAAGGGTCACCGGATCTGAAACGTTAACTCTGTTTTTCCCTTCACAGATGCTGCCAGACCTGCTGAATTTTTCCAGCAACTTCTGTTTTTGGTCAACACTGCTTAAATTATGCATATGGTGAGAGACAAGCTGGTTTTTTTTGTCTCCTCTTCGCATGCTTGCAATGCAAATTTTATACCAAAATAAAACATCACAACCAACTGCAAAAGTAAATGTTTTTATTCACAAAGTGAGTTCCTCTTCAGTTAACATATGCACATCTAAATCCAGTTGGCAATGCACAGCAATTACTGGTGGTATTAACAGTGTTTGCTAACATGCTTTCCAATAATAACAACCCTAAGATACTTTAAAAAAATGTTTTAAATGATGCAGAAACAACTCCATAACTGGACAATAAAGAGACACCGATGATCTGACTGGGTCTAAAGTTGTAATAAACCCCAGTGACCATCAAACCAACATTGCTTGGGGCCTGCCGAGAATCACTGGAGCTAATCTCAGCAGAGTCTGCACTGGCAAATGCAGTTGGCTGAATTTCAGCAGGAGTTCGGAGAAACTTGCAGTACCTAAAGAATAAAGCACAAGTACAGCGTGTGTGAAAATAGGAAAGGCAGCAATTTCTAGATGTCGCTAAGTACAAAGACTCTGCTACCTAAACACTGATGTGGTATCCAACCAAAGCTTGATCTGTTCATTGATAAACTGAACCCAAAATGTTCCAGGAGCTATCTGAGGAGCATGGAGGTGTCTCAGTGCACTGGTCAACAGTTCTTCCTCAGTAGCCATCGTCAATGAATGAGTGACTAACTGCAAATTTTATTTGCTCTTTGTAGGACCTTGTTGTATGCAATTAGCTGCATAACTTTCCTACATAATAATGACTTGACTCTGAAGTTAGTTGGTTTCAAATCAATTTGAAATGACCCAATAATGCACTGCTGCTGTATTAACAGAAACTTATATTTTCCGAACATTATTTTTGACAATGACGAGAATGGTCATCTGAAACCTAATGTCAATTGTTCGTAAGCAGTCAAATTGATTTTTAATGTACCTCACATAATCTCAGGGGATTTCAAAACCAAAATATTTCTAAAATTGTGTCATACAGGGGAAAATCACAGCCAATTATCACACAGCAAGATCCCACAAGCAGCAAGAAATTACCAGTTAATTTGATTGGCTATTAGACAAATAATGTGGATGAAGGCATTCATTGAAAACAGATTTGATCAGATATATAGAAGTTGCCTCTTTAAAATATGGAGTTCATTGTTCAGGAACAGACAGGAAACAGTCAATGTCACAGCAGTGAGTACTCCCTAGTCTCCATTTTGAAGCAGAAAATGCTGATTCAATGGAATGATCCCTGGGAACTGATCCAAACACTGATTCTCAAACACAAAGGCCCACATCACATTGACAGACACTTCACAAAGGGCTGGTATGTATGCAACTCCAAGTTTAGTGTGCAAAATGTAATTGGTGTTTTACATTTAAAGAAAGCCATTCTTGTATTTTTCTTGAATTAAGTCTCCCAGGTAATAAGTCAATAAAAAGGGGCAGGTTAATGACCATCTGAAAAGAGAAGGCCAGTTAATGCTCTAGTGGAGACCCTCAGGAGTCTTTAGGTTAGTTCCAGAATTCTGATAAAATCGTATCTACCTGAAACCATAGAACTTTACAAGTGTCAAATCTGTACCAGTTTTTTGAAGTACAATTCATTCAGTCTGACTCCCGTTACTTCTGCCTTTATTTTTAATCCAAATATTCATCCACTTTTTTTGAAAGGGCTATGATTGAATCTGGATCTACTATCCTATTGGACAGTATGTTCCAAAATGCGTTAAAATGGTTTTCAAGTTGTCTGTGATCTTGGTGTCAATCAAGTTATATGTGCCCCTTCTGGTTATTAACCTACCAGCCATTAGCAGCTGTTAGTTATTTTTGAAACGCTTCAAGAATTTAAACGATGATGTAGAACTCTCTGTCTCTCACTCTCCAGGTGTCGGCAGATATAATGCTGAATTCCAATACTTTCCTATTTTTAATCTGCATATATGGTTTCTTAATAATTCCTCAAGCTTTCATCACCTGATTCTTATCTTACAGCCTGGAAAAGGAGTCAGAGAAAAACACAGCCAAAAAAAAAATCGCGCTTCTGATTATTTGAAACAGAATTCCAATTAGTTCCACTCCATCATATTTGTATGCCCGCCCTAACAAATCTGGAGATATTTTCTTTTCAATTATTCATCCAACTCCATTCTGAATGTTCCTGTTGAATTTCTTTTGCCACCCCTTCAAGCATCACGTTCCAAATCAGACTCAAGTTCGAGGTTTACCTTCAATTCCTGTAGCTGCTATCTGTTGAAGTGTAGGTACTGAATGATAGACCAGGAAACAAGGCAGCATGCTGATTTTTGATTCCTCCACAGGCTGACCACTTAGGTAGGAATGCAAGAGGACATCACCTGATGCTAGAGTTAGTAGTTTGAGGAAGAAAAATACAAGGCTTCTTAATTCACAAGTACACATTGCACTTCGGTAAATGATTAACATTGTTTTATCGTATCACATGGTTTCCATTTGTTGGTGCTATGCAATGCAGCAGACACAGCAAGCTTTTTTTTGGCCTACTTGAATGCTGTTTCCAAACTTCCCACCTCTGCACCCACATTTCAATCATTAATTTCTAATGACGCTTCAATGTTGCTCTTCATAAGATGATGAGGGCAATTTGTAATCCATTCTAAGTTGCTCCAAGCAATAAATAGTGGGGTATCTTCGTGAACAGTTGTTTTTATAATAGATTTGGCAGCTTGACCTTGTCAGAAAACATTGAGGGGGTTACACCATCCAGTGTTACACTGGTGGCACATGTTGGCCTGAACTGGTCAAAGGACGCCAAGTTAACCAGCTGGGTTCTTAGAACAATCTGAAATCACCTAACGTTCCAGATAATTTATTTCTTGTATCAACACACAAATTATCAGGTTCATCTAATTTAGTGTTGCACCAAGACCATATTGAGATTGCCAAGGTGGTAATAACCTGACCATATCATTTCCCTGATATAGCAAGAACTGCCGATGCTGGAGGCAGAGATAACACAGTGTATAGCTGGAGGAACACAGCAGGCCAGGCAGCGTCAGCATCAGAGGAGCAGGAAAGCTAATATTTCGCGCAGGACCCTTCTTCAGAACCCAACCTGAAACGTCAGCTTTCCTGCTCCTCTGATGCTGACGCTGCCTGGCCTGCTGTGTTGCACCAGCTCCACACTTTGTTAACCATATCATTTCCCAGACCTTCTTACAATTTACTTAAAGACCTTTCCTTTTTCTGTGCTTCCCTCCTTTCCTATTCTTTTCCAGACACCACAAACTAGACTGTGAGATAACAAAGCGTGGGGCTGGATGAACACAGCAGGCCAAGCAGCATCATAGGAGCAGGAAAACTTGACGTTTCGGGCCTAGACCCCTCTGATACAAACTAGACTCTTTCCAGTTTTGAATGTTGAGGGCATTATTCATGATCAGTTTCCACTGGATCACAATGATGCAAGCAGCATGCAGACTGTTCCGATCCTGGCTGAGGTCATTACTGGGCAACTCAATCTAAGTATGAAATCTAGCTCAAACAGAAACAGAAATTGCTAGAAAACCTCAGCAGCTCTTCAGAAGTTTTGAAGAGGAGTCACTGGTCCCAAAATGTTAAGTCTCCACGTAAGTACATGTGTAAGAAAGATTTGGAGGGATATGGGCCAAGCGCAGGCAGGTGGGACTAGTTTAGTTTAGGAACATGGTTGGCATGAACTGGTTGAATTGAAGGGTCTGTTTCCATGCTGTATGACTCCATGACCATGCTGCAAATCCAACTGAGATTCTCTGTTTTTGTTTCAGATTTCCAGCATCCGCAGTACTTTTCGCTTTTTTGATGAAATCTAGCTCAACAGATCATAGTTTTTGTTCAGTTTTATCTATCATGGTGGTCTTTCACTGAAAGATAAGCACAGCAGACTGCAGACTTGGATTTAACAATAAAACAGAATTTCACAAAGTAAAGTAAAACAAAATAAAACAAACAAAAGCTAGCTAAATATAACAGACTGAAAGACTTCAAAACACAAATGAATCAAAATACAATCTCCTCCCCACACCATCTAATCAAACATTCCTGGTCTGGTAAATTCACAAATCACATTTTTTCACAAAGATAACTTATTCCCTCAACTGCTCTGAGCAATCTCCTTTTTTTTAAAAAAGGAGAGACTATGCTTGCTTGTGACCTTCAGGCTTCCTGCAAACTGCTCTGAAGCTGTTGAACTATGTTAAAGAGCAACTTTCTGATTAGATTTTGCTACACCTAATGACTTAAATGTTCTCTCTCTCCCTCTTTGTAAATCCCCATTGTACAAACAAAGTCCTATTAGCATTCCAGGCGCTCTTGTTCCCTACCACATATTGGCACGAAGCTCTAGAAAGACTGATCTAATTAACTTTCAAACTCCTACACATAAGCAAACCAATACCCATCTGTCACTAGTGTAAAATCCAAACTCCACAAAAAAATGAAATTACTTTATACAGACAGCTCTCATCATAACACTTAGTGTGTACTCTTCATTTGAGTGACTGCAGGCTCAGTTCAGAAGGACCCATGCTGGTGGCCGTGTGAGCGGTGAGCTCCTGCTCCAGCCAGGCTGCTCCTTTAGGAGATCAAAGGAGAGAGACCATGTATCTGCAGGAATAGCCTCCAAAGAGAACAGGCGGTCAACTTGTTAAGGACCTGGCCATGGGGCTAATCAAAGATCTCATGCGAGTGGTCAAGGTCAGCAAAACCACCTCCTTAGCCACTGGTCCATCAACTTTTCGTGTTGCTCAATGCTCCCATCACTCACCCAGCAAGAGTCCTTCGCAGCCAGAACTCAGGCTTAACATTCAGATGCTCGACCGCACCATTACACACTCACCAATGATGCCAGCCTCACACCAAAGTCTCACAGCTTACAGACAAGCCTGTATAACTTAACAGGGGGTGATGGTGCTCTGCACGATGACGAAAGCTGTCACCAAGGCTGCTGAGTTTGGCAACATTCAGGACACCAGTAAATTCCTCCTGTTGACCATTCACAAATTCCACCTCACCCTATAGACAAGGCTTACAAGGAAATTGGGATTAGAATAGTCAGGTGGTTGTTTTTGATAGCACGGACATGATGGATCAAAGGGCCTTTTTCTGTGCTGCAGATCTCGGTGACTCCAATAGCTTTTTTACAAGCTGCAGATTGTAAGGCCAAGAACGTCTTGCTTCCCAACCCAGACAACTTCCCTCACCCTCCCTTTCTGATCTTCTTTGGATTTCAGATCTGTGAGGAATGCGAGCTAACAAGCCAATACAGTCTCATAAGGAAGGACAAGAATGACCACAGACCTCAGAGGTAGAAGCACTTTTGTTTGCTCTTATTCTCTCATCCACCAGCTCAGATCCTGGCACTGTGCATACTTCACAGGATAGTAGAGAGCTCAGCACAAAGTGGTGCAGACTGAAGCCAGACTCTCAGTAGCCAGAGCAGCTTAAAGTCAACAGGCTTCCAGTGGGCAGGCTACAGCTGTGAAGGAGCAGAGACAACTGCAAGACGAAACTTTTGCAGAACTTTTTTTGTATCTCTGGATATGTTGTTTGATAAAGTTGCTATGGAAGGAATAATTATCCGCGGTTTTTACTGCAGGACTTTGGCCAAGGGGATGCTGTTTTGGGGCGATGCCGATGAATGGGAAAATAGGGAATTGTTGAGCAATGATGGTGAAGGTATGGCATCTTCTAGGAACCCAGGTCTCAGTAAGTGCTCACAGACAAGCTGATCAAGAGTGAAGAGGCCTTAGATATCTCCTTCCTGTGAACACTCCTTCGCTTGGCGGCAACAAACGGCTCATATGACTTCTTGACCACCTTCTCCAACCTGTCCTGCTGCCTTCAAACCTATGAACATGTGCACCAAAATCCCTCTGATCCTATGTAAATTCTAGGGTTCTATCATTCAACGTATACTCCACTGGATAGTTAGACCTCCCAAAACGTGTCGTCTCACGATTTTCAGGATTAAATTCCATTCTCTACTGTTTAGCCCATCTGACCTGCAAAATTACGCTAACTACCACGTTATGTTTTGAACCCATGACCCAGAGCATTAGTCTGGTCCTCTAGGTTACTAGTGCAATGACACTGCCACAAAGCCACTACCATCTCTTGCAACGTCGCTCTCACCAAGCAGCTAGCCACTGGTTCTTTGTGGTGGATACAGCAATACAGTTCCCAGAGGTGGTGTTGTGGCCGATACCAGGATGGCATACATTCGTGCACATGATGGCTTGGACACTGTTGCACGCCAACTGCACTTCATTTGATAGAATCCTTTGCAATTCCTGTAGCTCTCCTGATCTACATATGGGGCTGCAGAGGGGTCAAAGGCGAGGAATCTTGCAGTGAGTAACTCATCCCGATTCCCCAAAGCCTGTCAACCACCCAAAGCCTGTCAACCACCCACAAGGCACAAGTCAGGAGTGTGATGGAATACTCCCCACTTGCCTGGATGAGTCCATCCAAGAACACTTGACACCATCCAGGGCAAAGCAGGCCACTTGATTGTGAACATTTGTGGATGTGGTGCCAATCTCCACCATGGTAGCAGCAGTGTTTACCTTCTACAAGATTCATGCAGACATTCACCAACATTATGACTGCAGTATGACCACTTCTATCTAGAAGGACAAGGGAAGCAGATACAAGGGAACGCCACCACCTTCAATTTCCCATTTATGTCGCTCACCACCCTGTCTTGGAAATATATTGCCATTCCATCACTGCCACCAGATCAAAATCCTGGAATTCCCTCCCTAAGGGCATTGTGAATACACCCACAGCACATGGACTGCAGCTGTTTAAGAAGGCAGCTCACTACCACCTTCTCAAGGGCAACGGAGGCATGGGATTGAGGGTGATTTAGCAGTTTGCATCAGAAATTGGCTAGCTGGAAGAAGACAGAGGGTGGTGGTTGATGGGAAATGTTCATCCTGGAGTTCAGTTACTAGTGGTGTACTGCAAGGATCTGTTTTGGGGCCACTGCTGTTTGTCATTTTTATAAATGACCTGGATGAGGGTGTAGAAGGATGGGTTAGTAAATTTGTTGATGACACTAAAGTCGGTGGAGTTGTGGATAGTGCAGAAGGATGTTGCAGGTTACAGAGGTACATAGATAAGCTGCAGAGCTGGGCTGAGAGGTGGCAAATGGAGTTTAATGCGGAAAAGTGTGAGGTGATTCACCTTGGAAGGAGTAACAGGAATACAGAGTACTGGGCTAATGGTAAGATTCTTGGTAGTGTGGACGAGCAAAGAGATCTCGGTGTCCATGTGCATAGATCCCTGAAAGTTGCCACCCAGGTTGATAGGGTTGTTAAGAAGGCGTACAGCGTGTTAGGTTTTATTGGTAGAGGGATTGCGTTTCGGAGCCATGTTGCAGCTGTACAAAACTCTGGTGCGGCCGCACTTGAAGTATTGCGTACAGTTCTGGTCGCTGCATTATAGGAAGGATGTGAAAGCATTGAAAAGGGTGCAGAGGAAATTTACCAGGATGTTGCCTGGTATGGAGGGAAGGTCTTATGAGGAAAGGCTGAGGGACTTGAGACTCTTTTTGTTAGAGAGAAGAAGGTTAAGAGGTGACTTAATAGAGACATAATTGATGATCAGAGGATTAGATAGGGTGGACAGTGAGAGCCTTTTTCCTTGGATGGTGACGGCTAGCACGAGGGGACATAGCTTTAAATTGAAGGGTGATAGATATAGGACAGATGTCAGAGGTAGGTTCTTTACTCAGAGAGTAGAAAGGGCGTGGAATGCCCTGCCTGCAACAGTAGTAGACTCGTCAACTTTAAGGGCATTTAAATGGTCATTGGATAAACATATGGATGATAATGGAATAGTGTAGGTTAGATGGGCTTCAGATTGGTTTCACAGGTCGGCGCAACATCGAGGGCCGAAGGGCCTGTACTGCGCTATAATGTTCTATGCTCTAACTAGGGACTGGCAATAAATGCTTGCCCACATCCCATTAAAAAGTTTACAAAAAGGCAGGTACAGTCAACAACTCCCTGCACCACTGTGAATCCTGCTATTTTAGTAAAGCCACATGTCTTCTTGCTTCTCTCTGTATATAGAAAATGAGAACCCTCCTTTTTCTGAATAACAGTGCTTCGCCATTCCCTGGAAGTATCAACTGACAGTTCGCATGGGTACGTTTGCAATGTTGCTTGCTCTCATCTGGAAAAATTAGGTAGGGTAGAAGCTGAGAGGAATGGTAAACCCGAGGGCCACAGTGTCACTGTCCTCATGCTGTTGTGAAGCTACAGGTCCTGTAGAGGGAGGTGGCACACTTCTGTCACCACATCCTTGGTGAACAGTGTGCACCATAGTCATTACTCCTGGCTGAGGTGGAGGCAGGAGAAGAGTTTCCTGAAAACTCGGTGTATATGGGCTGATGAGGAGAGCCTCCATCACTACCTCCCTCTGCTTGTAACCTCGGAGCCTTAGCTTCACCTCCCACCATGTCACAGACCCCTACACAGGAGCAGCCTTTCTACAGACAGGTGTCAAAACCACACTTGGTCTGAGTGCAGTCACACTCCCCTTCAAATCCAGCGAGTTACCAACACCCTGGCCTAACAAACCAAAGCACATCCACAAACCATGTGTGAGAGCAACATTAAGTCAAAAGCCTGCACACTGCAGAGATCGCCCTTGTTTAAATAGCATTGCTGATGTCCCCTCACGGCAGTGGCTTGGCATCAGGAGCTGGCACTGTAAAATCCTCTGGGCTCCTGTTGCTAGCATCCTTCCCAACATGGGGCAGTGTGGAACATGCTGAGGGCAGCAAGAAGAGCTGCTTTTGTCATTTTGCGAGCCTGCAGCCTCCTAACCGTCAGGAACATTGGTCCTGCTGAGTGCAGTACTTTCAGAACACAGTAACAACTGATGTTGGGTTGTCAGCCATTGGCACAACTGACCATTGTGCCTTGGAATCTATCATGTTTCCATCTCTGTACTGAAAACCTGGAACTACAGTCATACTAACAGTTGCCTGTGTTTGACTACTCTAATTCCCGTGAATGTTTGTAGATTTTCAGCTTCAGCAATAGCAAAGAAATCTTTGGAATAGAGTTTCCTGTTGGATTCTAAGACCTTCTGATGGTATCGCTGTTTTGCTGCCTGTAATCCATCTCTAGAACTAGTTCCTCAGCAGGGAACCTGTGAAAACGTATGTTTATTTCAGAGTTCGAGGGTAATGGGGAAGACTCATTCTTTGAAGCAGAAATGCAAAGTTCATTGCAGGTGGTTTCACTGGAGGCTCACTAGGCTGGTACCTGGAACGAGTAGTTTGTCTTAGGAGGAAAGGTTGACTTGTTTCTAACGTGCCTTCTGAGGTTTTCCTGTAGACCTCAAAAGGTCAGTGTGCAGCAGCGGCTTCCAGAAGCATCCCGAACCTCCCAGCATCTGTGCAGCTCCGAGGAAACACTGTTGTTTTTGCTGGAGTTCAGGTGAGTGACAGCGAACTTGATTGAAGTGTATATGATCTCAAACAGACTTCAAAAGGTGGATGAGGAAAGGATGCTTCCTCTTGTCAATAAGTCCAGAACTAGGGGGTACGGTTTTAAAATTAGGGATCACAATTCTAGAACAGAGGCAAGAACCTTTTTGTTTGTCAGACAGTCATGTGACTTTGGAACGCTGTCTCAGAAGGCGTTGGAGGTGGGCTCTCTGAATATTTATAAGACAGTTGCACAGATTCTTTGTCAGACAGTGGAGTCACAGGGTTATTGGGAGTTGGGGGGACCGTAGATCGAAATGTGATCTTATTGAATAGCACAGCTGTGTCACGGGGCCAAATGATCCACTTCTATTTTGTATATTCACATTTAGATGGCTCAGCTCACATTGAGACAGCGCGTCTTGCAGCTCGAGAGGACGAGAAACATACTTATAAGTTCAGTTTTCCTTTGTCAACGCACTGAGGGTCAAAACTGGTCAGAACAACAGAAAAGCACAAAACTGAAACACCACACAACCTGCTATAGGCAGCAGAATGACCAGTTGACTGTCTGGGGATGAACAGCTGCTGCTGGGCAGAGGGACAGGGGCTGCGATACTCAACTACATCATTGCCTCCGTTGTCAGAAAGACCGGGCCTGTACACCATAAAACTTTAGCTGACAATTGATGAATAGCCACAGTGAGGAGAGAAAGTGCTGGAAAAGCTGAGCAGGTCTGGCAGCATTTGTGGAGAGAAAAACAGAGTTAATGCTTCAAATCCAACAGTCTCCTCAGAACAGTCTGTCGAGTTGCTGCCAGACCTGCTCAGCTTTTCCAACATAACAAGCATGGGGCTGGATGAACACAGCAGGTCAAGCAGCATCATAGGAGCAGGAAAACTTGACGTTTCAGGCCTAGACCCTTCATCAGAAATGGGGGAGGGGAAGAGGGTTCTGAAATAAATAGGGAGAGAGGGGGAGGCGGATAGAGGATGGATAGAGGAGAGGATAGGTGGAGAGGAGGCAGACAAGTCCAAGAGGCGGGGATGGAGCCAGTAAAGGTGAGTGTAGGTGGGGAGGTAGGGAGGAGATAGGTCAGTCCAGGGAGGACGGACAGGTCAAGGGGGCGGGATGAGGTTAGTAGATAGGAGATGGGGGTGCGGCTTGAGGTGGGAGGAGGGGACAGGTGAGAGGAAGGACAGGTTAGGGAGGGGGGACGAGCTGGGCTGGTTTTGGGATGCGGTTGGGGGAGGGGAGATTTTGAAGCTTGTGAAATCCACATTGATACCATTGGGCTGCAGGGTTTCCAGGCTGAATATGATTTGCTGTTCCTGCAGCCTTCGGGTGGCATTATTGTGGCATTGCAGGAGGCCCAGGATGGACATGTCGTCTGAGGAATGGGAGGGGGAGTTGAAATGGTTCGTGACTGGGAGGTGCAGTTGTTTGTTGCGAACTGAGCGCAGGTGTTCTGCAAAGCGGTCCCCAAGCCTCCGCTTGGTTTCCCCGATGTAGAGGAGGCCACAACGGGTACAGCGGATGCAGTATACCACATTGGCAGATGTGCAGGTGAACATCTGCTTGATGTGGAAAGTCTTCTTGGGGCCTGGGATTGGGGTGAGGGAGGAGGTGTGGGGGCAGGTGTAGCCAGCACTTTGTTTTTTTTTTCAGATCCCCAGCATGTGCGGCAATTATTTCTTATTTCGCTAGTAACTACAATTTGGCTAGGGACAAAATTTTGAAACAGAAATTTGATTGAAACCAAGCTGAAGTCTTACCAGACCATAGGACTGCTCTCTCACGACTGAGAGACAAGTGGTGGTGGTTTAACCTGACGGTCTACACGCCTCAGGTGAAGGGCGAGATTGAAGAGGGTAGTCCTTCACGGTAACATTAGCCAGTACGGGAACTAAACCCACACTGTTGCCACCAATCCGCATCATAAATCAGTCATCCAGGCTAACTGACCCGTCCATTTAAAATGACAAGAGACAATTTATACTCAAAATTCTTTAAGCGATCAAATTGGTGCTTTTGTACTCGTTTGTAGGATACGGATATAGCTGGCTGGCAAGCATTTATTGCCTGTCACTAGCTGCCCTTGAGAAGCCAGTGGTGAGCTGGCCTCTTGAACCGATACAGTCTATATGTTGTACGTGGACCCACAGTGCCCTGAGGGAGGGAACTCCAGGATTTTAACCCAGCGAGAGTGAAACAATGGCAACATATTTCAAAGTTGGTATGGTGAGAATTTGTAAGGGAACTTGTGGGTGGTGGTGTTCCCATGTGCATGTCCTTGTTTTTGTAGATGGAAGTGACTGTGGATTTGGAAGGTGTTGTTGAAGGATCTTTGGTGAATTTCTGCAGTGCATACTGCAGATAGTACACACTGCTGCTACTGAGTGTAGGTGGTGGAGGGAGTGGACGCTTGTGGATGTGGTGCCAGTCAAGCGGGTTGCTTTGTCCTGGATGGTGTCAAGCTTTGAGAGTTTTGTTGGAGCTGCACCCATCCTGGCAACTGGGGAGTATACTGTTGTACCCTGTGCCTTTGGAAAGTCAGGAGGTGAGTTAATTGCCAAAGTATTCCTAGCCTCTGATGTGCTCTTGTAGCCACTACATTTACGTGGCAAGTCCCGTTGAGTTTCTGGTCAATGGTAACCTCCAGCGTGTCGACGGTGGTGGGAATTCAGTGATGGTAAAACCATTGAAAGACAAGGGGCAGTGATTAGACCGTCTCTTATTAGAGATTGTCATAGCCTGGCATTTGTGTGGTGTGAATGTTACTTGTCACTTGTCAGTGTAAGCCTGGATATTGCCCAAATCTTGTTACCTTTGAACATGGACTGCTTCAGTGTCCAAGGAGTCGCAAATGGTGCTGAACATTGTGCAATCATCAGCGAACATCCCCACCTGAGCTGATGATGGAGAGGAGGTCATTGATGAAGCAGCTGAAGACAGTTGGGCCTAGGACACTACCCTGAGGAACTCCTGTACAGATGTCCTGGGGCTGAGATGACTGAATTTCAACAACCTCAACCAACTTAAGCGCCAGATATGACTCTAACCAGTGCAGAGTTTGACCCCTGATTCCCACTGATTCCAGTTTAGTTAGGGATCCTCAATGCCACTCTTGGACAAATGCAGAATTGATGTTAAAGGCTGTTGCTCTCGCCTCATCTCTGGAATTCAGGTCTTTTGTCCACGTTTGAACCAAGGCTGTAATGAGGTCAAGAGCTGAGTGGCCCTGGTGGAACCCAAACTGAGCATCGCTGAGCAGGTTATTGCTGAGGAGGTGCTGCTTGATAGCACTGTTGAAGACACATTCCATCATTTTACTAATGGTCGAGAGTAGACTGATGGGGTGGTAATTGGTCGAGTTGGATTTTTCCTGCTTTTTGTGCACAAGACAGACCTGGGCAATTTTCCACATAGTCGGGTAGATGCCTGGAGCAGCTTGGCTAGGGAAGCTGCAAGTTCTGGAGCACAGGCTCTCAGCAATATTGCCAGAACGATGCCTGGGCCCATAATGTTTGCAGTATCCAGTGTTGCCAACCATTTCTTGATATCACGTGGAGTGAATCGAATTGGCTGAAGACTGGTATCTGTAATGCTGGGGACCACTGGAGGAGGCCAAGATGGATCATCCACTCAGCAGGTCTGGCTGAAGATTGCCGCAAATGCTCCAGCCTTATCTTTTGAACTGATGTATTGGGCTCTTCCATCATTGAGGATGGGGATATTTGTGAAGCCTCCTCATCCAATGAGCTGTTTAATTGTCAATCACCATTCACAACTGGATGTGGCAGGACTGCCGAGTTTAGATTTTATCCGTTATTTGTAGGATGACTTAGCTCTGTCAATTCCTTGCTGCTTCTGCTGACTGCCGTGCAAGTAATCCTGTTCGGTGTCTTCACCAGGTTGACACCTCATCTTCAGGTATATCTGGTGCTGCTTCTGGCACACCCTCCTGTACTCACAATTGAACCAGGGTTGATCCCCTGGCTTGATGGTAATGGTTGAGGGGGGGATATGCCAGACCATGAGGTTACAGATTGTGCTGGATTACAATTCTGCTGCTGTTGATGGCCCACAGTGCCTCATGGATGCCCAGTCTTGAATTGCTAGATCTGTGCGAAGTCTGTCCCATTTAACACTGTGATAGAGCCACACAACATGATGGAGGTTGTTCTCAATGTGAAGGCGGGACTTCATCTCCACAAGGACTGTGCAGTGGTTACTCTTACAGATACTGTCACAGACAGATGCATCTGCAGCTGGCAGATTGGTGAGCATGAGGTCAATTATGTTTTTCCCTCTTGTTGGTTCTCTCACCACCTGCCGCAGACCCAGTCGAGCAGCTATGTCCTTTAGGCCCTGACCAGCTCGATCAGTAGTACTGCTGACGAGCCATTCTTGATGGTGGGCATTGAAATCCGACAACCAGAGTATATTTTGCATTCTTGCCACCCTCAGTGCTTCCTATGTTCAACACAGAGGAATACCGATTCATCAGCTGAGGGAGCACGGTACGAGGTAAGGAGGTTTCCTTGACCACGTTTAACGTGAGCCATAACACTTCATAGAGTCCACAGTCAATGTTGAGGATCACAGTGCAACTCCCTCCTGACTGTATACCACTGTGCCGGCCTCTCTGCTTGGTCTATCCTACCGATGGGACAGGACATATCCAAGGTTGGTGGTGGTGGTGTCTGGGACATATTATACAGAATATGAGTATGACTATGTCAGGCGGCTGCTTGACTTGTCTGTGAGACAGCTCTCCCAATTTTGGCACTAGCTCCCAGATATTAGCAAGGAGGACTTTGCAGGGTCCACAGGGCTGTTTCTGCGTTGCCTTTTATGGTGCCTCAATCAATGCCAGGTGATCCGTCCAGTTTCATTTCTTTGTTGAGACTTTGTGGCAATTGATACAGCTCAGTGGCTTGCTAGGCCAATGCAGAGGGCTTTTGAGAGTCAACCACACTGCTGGTGGGTCTGGAGTCACATGTAAGCCAGACCAGGTGAGGATGACAGATTTCTTTCCCTCAGAACATTAGTGAACCAGATGAGTTTTTCTGACAATCAACAACAGTTTCATGTCAGCAGTAGATTCTTAATTCCAGATTCTTTCTTATTCAATTCAAATTCCACCATCTTCCATAGTAGGATTCAAATCCAGGACGCCAGAACATTCAATGAGCTTCTGGATTAATAAGTTAGCAATAATACCATTAGGACATCACCGTCCACTTATGTATAATAAAAAGGTCTTTCAAAAGATACACAAATGAACTCATGATCGTAGAAAAGTATAATGAGACAGATTATTCCTTTCCTTGTGGCAAACTATTTTATATTTTATCTGGGCAGTCAAATTACACATGATGCTACACAAAGGCTGCAGTTAGTAACAAATATTTCAATATGTTTGGGTAATGCCACAAAAGCAGTAGGTGGGGTAAGGATTATTTGCTTATCAGACAAGAATTGTTCTCAGTATGTTAGCATTATTTAGCTCCGTTGTCTTGCTGCATTAAATATAACATTCATGACAATACACCACAAAGAAACAACTAGTTTGTGGATTCGTCATTTCCACTTTTAAGAATTGAATTAATTGTAGTTCTTCCCCAGTCGGAAACATGCACTACCTTTTTACACCGCTCCTCCTTACTGACCTACAGTTCAGCAAGCACCAGTTGCCCTCTGCCTATATTGAGTTACATCCTAGACAATGTTAGCTGGTTGAATAAGGGCAAACGATGTCATTTCTGAGCCCAGTTCTGTCCTTACCAGCAGTTCACACTAATTAAGAATGAGAATCATATAGCAAAGATGAAAGTTATTCAGTTCTTTGTTCCTGCACTAGTTCTCTGATGAAGCTAACTAATTAGTCCCCTTCCTCTTCCCTTTCCCCCTCAACTCCTCTTCCTTTCAAGTTTTTTCCCTTTTCTAAGTTACTTCACAATCTTGACCTACCACCCTTAGAGACAATGCAATCTGGGTCATCAAAACTTGCCATGTAAAAAGACTTCTCTCGTCTCGCTCCTTTTTTCACAATTATCTTAAGCCCTCTGGTTATTGACTTTTGTCCCAGTGCAAAGCTTCTCTTTACTATAACAAAACCATTCATGATTTTGAACACTTCGCAAATTTCCTCTTCACCTTGTTGATAACTTTCAACATTACCATGTTGCAAACACTTCAGAAAGAACTTGAAAAAGATGCAAAACACTTTCGGCTGTCCATTAGTCATGAAAGGCACTGCATAAATGCAAGTCTTCCTTTTTCTCTCTGCTCCAAGGAGAATCTGCAACTTCTTTACTCTTTCCAAGTAACCGAAGCCCCTCATCTTTGGTAGTTTCTAGTCCATCTTTGTACCCTTGCTGAGGACTGAAGTCACAGGATCACAGAATTGTTACACTCACAAGGATGCCCACTCAGCACATCATGTCTATACTATCTGCAAATTAATTCAATGCCCATCTCCTGCCTTTTTTCTGTAACCCAGCAGACCTTATCTATTTAAATGACTATCTAATGCCCTCTTGAATGTCTCAATCAATCTGCATCCACGACATTTCCAGGCAGTGCATTACAAACCCTAACCACACACTGTGTGAAGAAGTTTTTTTTAAAATTAAGTCACTTTATAAGGTGTTGTGCCCAGAATGAGATTAGAATAATAAGCAATATAAAGTCTATAAATGCTTCAGCATGAACAGAGATAGGAAGAGGGCAGATTAAAGGTCTGTTAGAGGCAGAAAGAGTTGAAATTATACTGGGGCTCAGGGAAATGGCAGAGAAGAACAAAGAACAAAGAAAATTACAGCGCAGGAACAGGCCCGTCGGCCCTCCAAGCCTGCACCGATCCAGATCCTCTATCTAAACCTGTCACCTATTTTCCAAGGATCTGTATCCCTCTGCTCCCTGCCCATTCATGTATCTGTCTAGATACATCTTAAATGACACTATCGTGCCCGCCTCTACCACCTCCGCTGGCAATGCGTTCCAGGCACCCACTACCCACTGCGTAAAGAACTTTCCACGCATATCTCCCTTAAACTTTTCCCCTCTCACCTTGAAATCGTGACCCCTAGTAACTGAGTCCCCCACTCTGAGAAAAAGCTTCTTGCTATCCACCCTGCCTATACCTCTCATGATTTTGTAGACCTTAATCAGGTCCACCCTCAACCTCAGTCTTTCTAATGTAAATAATCCTAATCTACTCAACCTCTCTTCATAGCTAGTGCCCTCCATACCAGGCAACATCCTGGTGAACCTCCTCTGCACCCTCTCCAAAGCATCCACATCCTTTTGGTAACGTGGTGACCAGAACTGTACGCAGTACTCTAAATGTGGTCAAACCAAAGCCCTATACAACTGCAACATGACCTGCCAACTCTTGTACTCAGTACCCCGTCCGATGAATGAAAGCATGCCGTATGCCTTCTTGACCACTCTATCCACCTGCGTCGCCACCTTCAGGGTACAATGGACCTGAACACCCAGAACTCTCTGTGCATCAATTTTCCTCAGGGCTTTTCCATCTACCATATAATTCGCTCTTGAATTGGATCTTCCAAAATGCATCACCTCGCATTTGCCTGGATTAAACTCCATCTGCCATTTCTCCGCCCAGCTGTCCAATCTATCTATATTCTGCTGCGTTCTCCGACAGACCTCTTCACTATCTGCTACTCCACCAATCTTAGTGTCATCTGCAAACTTGCTAATCAGACCATCTATACCTTCCTCCAGATCATTTATGTATATCACAAACAACAGTGGTCCCAACACGGATCCCTGTGGAACACTACTGGTCACAGTTCTCCATTTTGAGAACTCCCTTCCACTACAACTCTCTGTTTCCTGTTGCCCAGCCAGTTCTCTATCCATCTACCTAGTACACCATGGACCCCATGCGACTTCACTTTCTCCATCAGCGTGCCATGGGGAACCTTATCAAACGCCTTACTGAAGTCCATGTATATGACATCCACAGCCCTTCCCTCATCTATCAACTTTGTCACTTCCTCAAAGAATTCTATCAAGTTGGTAAGACATGACCTTCCCTGCACAAAACCATGCTGCCTATCACTAACAAGCCCATTTTCTTCCAAATGTAAATAGATCCAATCCCTCAGTATCTTCTCCTGCAGGTTCCCCACCACTGACATCAGGCTCACTGGTCTATAATTACCTGGATTATCCTTGCTACCCTTTTTAAACAAGGGGACAATATTAGCAATTCTCCAGTCCTCCAGGACCTCACCCGTACTCAAGGATGCTGCAAAGATATCTGTTAAGGCCCCAGCTATTTCCTCTCTCGCTTCCCTCAGCAACCTGGGATGGATCCCATCTGGACCTGGGGACTCGTCCACCCTAAAGCCTTTTAGAATATCCAGCACTTCCCCTCTTTATGCCGACTTGACCTAGAGTAATCAAACATCTATCCCTTACCTCAACATCCGTCATGTCCCTCTCCTCGGTGAATACCGACGCAAAGTACTCATTAAGAATCTCACTCATTTTCTCTGACTCCTCGCATAACTTCCCTCCTTTGTCCTTGAGTGGGCCAACCCTTTCACTAGTTACCCTCTTGCTCCTTATGTACGAATAAAAGGCTTTGGGATTTTCCTTAACCCTGTTTGCTAAAAATATTTCATGACGCCTTTTAGCCCTCTTAATTCCTCGTTTCAGATTGGTTCTACTTTCCCGATATTCTTCCAAAGCTTCGTCTGTTTTCAATCACCTAGACCTTATGTATGCTTCCTTTTTCCTCTTTGCTCGTCTCACAATTTCACCTGTCATGCATGGTTCCCTAATCCTGCCCTTTGTATCCCTCATTTTCACAGGGACATGTCTGTCCTGCACTTTAATCAACCTCTCTTTAAAAGCCTCCCACATATCAAATGTGGATTTACCCTCAAACAGCTGCTCCCAATCCACATTCCCCAGCTCCTGCCGAATTTTGCTATAGTTGGCCTTCCCCCTATTTCGCACTCTTCCTTTAGGACCACTCTCATCTTTGTCCATGAGTATTCTTAAACTTAGGGAATCGTGATCACTATGCCCAAGGTAATCCCCTACTGAAACTTCAACCACCTGGCCAGGCTCATTCCCCAACACACCAGGTCCAGTATAGCCCCTTCCTGAGTTGGGCTATGTACATACTGCTCTAGAAAACCCGCCTGGATGCTCCTTACAAATTCTGCTCCATCTAAATCCCTAACACTAAGTGAATCCCAGTCAATGCTGGGAAAATTAAAATCTCCCATCATCACCACCCTGTTGCTCCTACATCTTTCCACAATCTGTCTACATATTTGTACCTCTATCTCACGCTTGCTGTTGGGAGGCCTGTAGTACAGCCCCAACATTGTTACCGCACTCTTCCTATTTCTGAGCTCTACCCATATTGCCTCACTGCTCGAGTCCTCCATAGTGCTCCCCTTCAGCACAGCTGAATAAATAATAAATACTTTATTAGTTGCCCTCACTCAATAAAAGTCACAAAAGCACTCTGAAAATAAGAGGGAACCAATTATCTTGTAAGACTTAGTGACTTTCAGAAGGAATTAGTATAAGAAATGACACTGCATACAATAATGGGCCAATGTGGCAACAAATTCCCTGGCTCTGACAATATGCAGTTCTGGATTTTTGAAAGCAGTAGCTGCAGAGACAGTGGATGCATGGGTTTAGATTTTTCTTAGATTTGATAATAATTTCCAAGGATTGGAACATAACTGACTATTTAAGAAAGGAGGAAGACAGCAAAAGTGAAACTACAGTACAATTAATGTAACATCAGAAGTAGACAAAATAACAGAATCTATGATTAGTTCAGGACCCCAAGAAAATCACATGATTAAGCAGAGTCCATGTGGATTTATGGGTGGCAGGCTGGGTTCAATAGATCTATTACAACGCTCAGCATTTGCATTGTGATAAGCTGGATTTGGGAAAACAAGATGGAGCACATTTTGATTTTCATAAAGCATTTGATAAGGTGGCACAGGACAGGTTACTGCAAACACGAGGATTGGTGGGTAATAGTGTATATATGTATTAAAGATTCATCAATGGACAGAAAACAGAGTTGGAATAAACATGACATTTTCAGGTTTGCAGGCTGAGACTGTTTGGGTAGGGAAGGAATCAGTGCTTGGGCCTCAGCTGTTTCCAATCTATGACAATAATAGATGAGGGAACTGAGTGTAAAATATACAACCTGCTGATGATACAAAGTTCAAGGGCAAAGTAAACAGTGAACAGGATGGAAAAAGACTGCAAGGGAGGATGAAGAGGCAAAGACATGATCGATGGAATGCTTCATGTACAACGGCATCACGACAGCTAGATGTTTATAATTAAACTAATCTAACTTTAAGCAAATACAGAAGACTAAAATAAAACATCTGCTACAAATCACTTCCCTATGTAGCTACTAGCTCTAAATGGAGGGCAGAGAGACATGCCCAAGGGCGTAAAGATGTAAAGATTTTTCAAACACCAGGAGTTTGCAAGCAGACAACGCAGGTGGGAGAATCCGAGCTTCAGGGAGAAAGAATTTTGATAGAAGGATGAACTTCCTAGGCGTGGCATACAATTGGTTCCTCTGCTTTGCCCAACCTTTGATTCATCAAAATTAACCATTTTGAGCTTTGAACCGTATCAAGATGCCCAGTTACAAAGAGCTAGAGGGATACCGACCGGTTGAAGAAATGTCAGGCAGTGTGAAAGTTTCAAAATCAAAGAAACTAGTGAAGACGAAGGAACCTATCTCCATCCCAAAATATAAAAACCTGCTGGTCTTTGCGTATCAGAAAACACCATTTAGAAAAGCTATTGGAGCTGCTCGATCTATTGCTTCAGCAACAGACCCAAATGGGAGACGACAATGAAGCAGTTAGACTTGCTTCTCTGAAGTATTCTGTTGTCTTATTTATACTTGTTTTAATCATGGCATCTGCAATTTTTTGTTAAGTTTAAGTTTATCACCAAGGAACCTTCAGTAATAGTTTACAATAAACTAACCTTCTAACTTACGTAAACCAAAGTTTGTTTACTGCCGGCCTTTAATTTGAGTCATTTCAAATTAAAAAGGGAACTAGATAAGCTATATTAATCTACAGTTCACAAACCACGCCTGGTGCTCGTGACAAATAAAATGGGATGAACAGTGAAGTTATCCACTTTTGCAAGAAAAATAAAAACAAAGCAGAATATTTCTTGCATGGTGAGACAGGGAAATGCTTACATTCAGATGAATAAGCCTGTTCTTGCTCATGGATCACAGAAAATTAATATACAGGTATAGCATCAAGCTGTAGAAAGGCCAATGGTATGTTTGCCATTACTACAAAGGGTTGGTAGTGCAAGAATAAAGAAGTGTTATTTCAATTACGGGGCATTACTATGTGAGATTTGGGCATTACTATGTGAGATTTGGAGACCTATTTGCAGTTTTGGTCTCCTGACCAAAGGAAGGAAAGACAGACTTGCTGTAGAGGGAGTGCAGTGAAGGTTCATCACACTGGCTCTTGGAATGAGGAAATTGCCCAATGAGGAGAGAATGAGCAAATTAAGCTTCTATCGCCTGGAGTTCAAAAGAGTAAGGATGATGTGAATCAAACAAATAAAATTGTTAACAGGCTTGACAGGGTAAACACTGAGAAAATGTTTCCCCTCACTGGGGAATGAAAGCAAAACACAAGGTCACAGTCTCACAATAAAGGTTCGGCCATTCCGGACCAAGAGGAGGAGAGTTCCTCACCTGACTTGGAATTAGATCGCCGTTCCTTCATTGTTGCTGGATCAAAATCCTGGAATTCCTTCCCTAATGGCAGTGTGGGTCAACCTACAGCAGGTGGTCTGCAGCTGTTCAAGAAGCCAGCTCACCACCACTTTCTCAAGGGCAACTAGAGACGGGCAGCAATTACTGGCCCAGTCAGCGACTCCCACATCTGACAACTGAATTTAAAAAATTCTCTTCAAAGGCTGCAAGTTCTTATTTAAGGTAGCGGTATTTAAGTACTAAGCAAATTAAAGGTAACACAGGAAGGTGGATTTCAGGTAGATCAGTCATGATCTTATTGAATGGGCAGTGGACTAGAAAAGCAAAATGGCCTACTTGTAATTTATATCTTATGCTTTTACTTGAAAGCAATACTCCACTGGGGCTTAACAATTGATTTATAAACATTAACTTAATTTTCTTGCTGTTACAGTTAATGCCTCTGCTAGTTAAGCCAAGCATCTTGCATGTGATTTTTAAAACATTCTTCTCAATTTGCCCGTAGCCCAGGGAACAACCTTGCAAATTGTAGACAACCCTTGCCACTATGCTGAAAAATTTAGCAGATGATT
Organism: Ginglymostoma cirratum; assembly: GCA_024137785.1. Taxonomy (NCBI): domain Eukaryota; kingdom Metazoa; phylum Chordata; class Chondrichthyes; order Orectolobiformes; family Ginglymostomatidae; genus Ginglymostoma; species Ginglymostoma cirratum. The sequence goes on from JAHRHZ010000039.1 coordinate 27,591,553, forward strand.
TAGCAGAGAAAGGATTTTGAAAAGTGACACCCTCCAGTTTTTAATTGGACTGCAATCTGCTGAGAGAAACTAAGCATCTTAAAAGTCATAGCAAAATCCTGTGGATGGTGAAAGGAAGTCTGAGATGAAAACTGAAAGCACTGTAAATACTCAGCAGGTCGGACAGCACTTATGAAGAGAGAAGAAGTTAATGTTGTGAGTTGAATATAGCATCTTCAAAACTGCAGACTACCTTTTAAATCAAGGGATTTTATTCTCAGTAGGGAGATATGACCTTTGACTGAAGACTTTGGGAATAATGATTAGGAAAAGACACTTGACATGTGTCCATATTATAGAGGACGTGGTGCTGGATGTCTTTGAACACAAAGGCGATTAAATCTCTAGGACCTGATCAGGTGTACCTGAGAACTCTGTGGGAAGCTAGGGAAGTGATTTCTGGGCCCCTTGCTGAGATATTTGTATCATTGATAGCTACGTAAGGTGCCGGACCTCTGGAGGTTGGCTAATAATGATGCGATTACTTAAGAAAGGTGGCAAGGCAATGTCAGGGAACTTAGACAAGTGAGCCTGTTGTCAGTGGTGGGTAAGTTGTTGGAGGGGATACTGAGGGACAGGATATACATGTTTTTGGGAAGGCAATGACTAATTCGGGATAATCAACACGGCTTTGAGCGTGGGAAATCACGTGTCACTAATTTGATAGTTAACTGGATATAAAATTGGCTCGAAGGTAGGAGACAGAGGGGGATGGTGCAGGGTTGTTTTTTGGATTGAAGGCCTGTGACCAGCAGTGTGCCACAAGGATTGGTGCTGGGTCCACTGCTTTTTGCAATTGATATAAATGATTTGGATGTAAATAATAGGAGTTATGGTTAAGAGGTTTGCAGATGACACCAAAAATGGTGGTGTAGTGGACAGCAAACAGTTGGTTGGTCTGCAGGTACAACAAGTAATTAGGAAGGCAAATGGAATTTTGTCCTTCGTTGCTAAAGGGATTGAGTTTAAAAGCAGAGAGGTTATGCTGCAGCTGTATAAGGTGCGGGTGAGGCCACACCTGGAGTACTGTGTGCAGTTTTGGTCTCCTTACTTGAGAAAGGATGTATTGGCACTGGAGGGGGTGCAGAGGAGGTTCACTAGGTTCATTCCGGAGTTGAGGGGGTTGGCTTATGAGGAGAAACTGAGTAGATTGGGATTATATTCATTGGAATTCAGAAGATTGAGGGGGGATCTTATAGAAACATATAAAATTATGAAGGGAATAGATAAGATAGAAGTAGGGAGGATGTTTCCAGTGGCAGGTGAAGCTAGGACAAGAGGGCACAGCCTCAAGATTAGAGGGAGCAGATTTAGGACTGAATTGAGGAGGAACTTCTTCACCCAGAGGGTTGTTAATCTATGGAATTCCTTGCCCACTGAAGTAGTTGACGCTACTTCAGTAAACGTTCTTAAAGCTAAGGTAGATTTTTTTTGAACAATGAAGGAATTAAGGGATACGGTGAGAGCTCAGGTAAGTGGATCTGAGTCCACGAAAAGATCAGCCATGATCTTATTAAATGGCGGAGCAGGCTCGAAGGGCCGGACGGCCTACTCCTGTTCCTAGTTCTTATGTTCTAAATAAAGTTATCTCAGAGACAATGGAACCTTGATCAGACGGGCTGATGGGTTGAGGAGTGGCAGAGAGAGTTTAATTTAGATAAATGTGAGGCACTGCATTTTGTTAAAGCAAATCAGGGCAGGACTTATACACTTAATGGTAAGGTCCTGGGGAGTGTTGCTGAACCAAGAGACCTTGGGGTGCAGGTTCATAGTTCATCGAAAGTAGATTCGCAGGTAGACAGGACAGCGAAGAAGGTGTTTTGTACACTTGCCTTTATGGTCAATGCATTGAGTATAGGAGTTGGAATGACATACTGCAGCTGTACAGGATACTGGTTAGGCCGTTTTTGGAAAGCTGCATTCAATGCTGGTCTCCATTCTATAGGAAGGATGTTGTGAAACTTGAAAGGGTTCAGAAAAGATTTACAAGGATGTTGCCAGGGTTGGAGGGCTTGAGTTATAGGGAGAAGGTGAATAGGCTGAGGACATTTTTCCCGGAGCATTGGAGACTGAGGGGAGACCTTATAGATGTTTATAAAATCATGAGCGGCATGGATAGGGTGAATAGCCAAGGTCTTTTCTCCAGGGTAGGTGAGTCCAAAACTACAGGGCATAGATTCAAGGTGAGAGGGGAAAGATTTAAAGGGACCTAAGGGACAAACTTTTTCACAGAGGGTGGTGTGTGTATGGAATGAGCTGCTAGAGGAAGTGGTGGAGGCTGGTACAATTACAACATTTAAAAGACATCTGGATGGGTATATGAATAGGAAGGATTTAAGAGGGATATGGGCCAAATGCTTGCGAATAGGACTTAATCAGTTTAGATTATCGGACTGGCCTGGACAAGTTTGACCAAAGGGTCTGTTTCCACGCTGTACATCTCTTTGACTCTATAAGAAGAGGATCAAAAATGGTTCCTATCCTACCACCTCAACCTAAGTCTTTTGGAGCCGATTATCGCATGCCCGCATACAACTTGCTCAATATCAAGTTGAGGCAATTAACATCACTACCTGGCAAGTGCTATCCTAAAACAATCAAACAGCAGTCTGTAAGAATGTGTCCTTCTATCACCTACAAGATACACAAAAACTACTTGCCCAATTTGACAGTACATTCCATACTACATCTATCATCTCAAAGAACAAGGGCAGTAGACACATGGGAACACCAATTGTAAGCTCCCCATCAACCTGACTTGCAATTATATTGCTGTTTCTTCACTGCCACAAAATCCTGGAACTTCCTCCCTTAGGGCAATATGGGTGTACACATTATTCACAGGCTTCAGCGGTTTAAGAAACTTACAACCACCCTCTCAAAGTCAGTTACGGATAGTCAATAAATTATGGTCTTCTCAGCAATGCTCAAAACCCAAGAACAAATGAAACCAAGTACCAGCCGCATAAATAGATCATCAATTTCTTTCTTATACAGCAACAATAATACCTTCCTTCTATCCAATTTTCTTTCAATACTGAGATCCATGTCACTATTTTCATTTTGTTTTAGTTGAAGTTCAACTCTAAAATCACGCGGCCCCGAAACCAAATGGCTGAGAGATTATTAATAAGCAAAGACCAAAAACCAAAATGCAGCAAGTGTTTACCATGTAGCCATTGATCCAGGGTTTTGTCTAACGTGCTCTTCATGGCCAGAAGAAACTCGGAGTTGATGAGGAGTGCACTGGTACTGTTTTTAAACTTATCCTGGAGACAAACAGAGTTGTAGAACTGCTGCACTAATTTGATCTGCCAAAGCTCAAAGGTTTCAGTCATCTCTTTCCGTTCTAACCTTCTCACAGCCTGAAACACGAAAAATAAACAGTACCAAACTGTTTAGTCTTTTTTGTTCTGAGTTGGATGACAATGCAATACAAATTTTTAAATTTTATTTGGAGATATGTTTCTAAATATTTACTTGGGAAAATGCAGTTAAGCTTATCATTAAATATTTTAGGGACTGAACATATTTTCTTCCATCTGGACTGCACTTTAAAATTTGTATGTTTCATGTGGTGTAAACAAAACCATTGCAAATGTGCGACAGACACTGGGATAGCCCCATTCTTAACTGCATTTATTATGTGAGTGCCTTTGGAGTCCCAGCAGAAAGACTGTAGGAATATCTGCTCAAAGTCACCTCCCAGAGACATCTCTGCAATGGCCACTAGCTGAAAAGAGAGTTTGAGTTATAAGTGGCATTCAGATTAAATCTGGATCACTGCTGTTCTAAAGCTACATATGACAGAGTGCGTGCTCTGCAGATCCAATGCACTGAGACATTGGAAAGTAGCCGCTGGAATCATGGCTGAAATCTTGTACAGTTGCAGTACATTGTGGGAAACACTCAGTAGAAGCTGAACACCAAAAAGTGGGAGAGGTTCTCTCCTGCAGGAACTGGTTACATATTCAACTTAATGTAAGGACAGGCAATACATTGTGCAGGAAACAGAAGGAATGGGAGAACAAGTTCAAAAGATTATCACTGAAAAGTATGAGTAAACAACAATCTATTGGCTAATATTCATAAATTCCAGAAAGTCTAAGTAAGCTACAAGATGATCAATACAATGTAGGATCTTTCAATCATCAAGGCAGTCTGCGCAAGTGCTAAAGAGGCAACGATAAACCCACAAAAGGCAATTCTGGGGGTGACTGTGTGTTAGCAACTCCTCCGGCACGGACATCTCATGCATCCGAATCTGATCCTACCAAAGTAATCATCACCAATATGGAAGAGGCCTTTTCATAGACCTAGAACAACACTGGTTGACAACATGCTCCTTAACAGCATGAGTCTTGACACAAAGGCACAAGACGGCCCTGTTCCCTAAAGGTTGGAAGAAATTGATCAAGGTAACATCTTCAGTTGGATAAATCCCAGAGGACAGTGCCAGTACTTTGGCCACACAACAGTGCAGAGTTTGGGCATCCCATTACATGAAGTAGATTAAACCATAATGAGAACACACAGCACAGAAACAACAGGAGAGATTTGATATTCTGGGACTGATTTTACTTGATCAGACATAGCCCAAGAATTTTTGATTTAGACAGTTAGCAAAAACTACTGCATACTAGGGTAGTCATTGACAAGGGGTTGACCAATTTAAAATGCTCATCAAACGATTGCGGAATGACGCAGAGTATGAAATGGTCTAGCAAGGACTATTTGAAGCAATTGGATTGTTTAAGTAAATAGTGAATAAATGCACAAGTAGTGACAAGGAGAAGAGCTATGTGGACAGCACAGGACAGAGGGAAAGAAATGGTATAAAGTGAAGAGTTGAAAAACTTTTAAGTTTTATAAACTTGATGGTTCCAACTAAAACCAGCAGGAAACCTGGGAACTGGGTTTCATGCTGGTCTCTTCATGTGAACATAGCATAAATCATGGAGAAGTGGTTGGAACAGAAAGGGAACAAAATGGTAAACAGATCCAAAGAGACCATAAAAATCCCATTTTACCTGATCAATGGCCATATATGTAGGGAGCATTTCTGGCTTCTCTTGAGTAACGCATTCATATAGGATGGACGACAGCAAGTCTAGCATGTCCTGTTTCTGAAGAAAGAACAGTTTTCTTCATGAAAACAAAATTATGTAAACAATGACAAAAGGTACATTGTAACAAGCAGCAATAAATTACATTTCTGTATTAATAATTCAAAGTTGATAACTCACTTTGACATTCATTCAGATTGAGTCATTCAGTTAACTTTAATAGAAATTTAAAACCCAAGTAAAATCTACTGCATTCAGAGAAAGAAGACTTGATGTTTAAACCCAAGTTAAATGTCAAAAGTATACTTGTGCATTTTTTCAATGTGTGACATTACAAAGGTGACTGGGGAGTAGTTGGAGTTGGCTGCAGGCCTCAGGCAGTGAGTACAGGATCACCATTCTAATATGGTAAATCTGCGTCCGTACTCATTTCCAAGTTTCCAGAAAGTTATACAGAATTCAAGAGCTTCTGGCAACAAAACTGCCAACTTCAAAGGAGAATGGAAGCAAAATCGAAGCCAAATGATGCCTTTCACTTCTCTCTACGGAAAACATAAGTGGTGGAACATCAAATGGCAGAGGCAAAAGGTTCCCAGTCTGGTAAGTACCTGAAACTTTTACCTCATTAATGCTGCCTCACCCAACTATTACACAGTGCCTTTGTGCCATTGTAAGTCACAATTACCACTACTGATTTAAGTACAGCTCAGGGAGGAGCAGAACTACCAGTCAGATAGTCCCAGCTTCTATTCTTATTCTTCTGTGTGGAGATAACTGAGATCAGTTGGAGTGCGTTGACGTCAGCACCCTGCATTGGGTGGGGAACAAGGAAGCAGTGTCCGACAGAGAAAAACTCTCCTCAGTTTGCACTCCCTTATCAGCATCTGTAAGCTTTGGCGTGTGAACACTGAGCGTTGGGAGGGCTTGGCTCTTGTGAACAATCGGTTTTTATGCCTTTACATCAAGTTGCACTTGTGAACAGTGCCTGGAGATACCAGGAGAGTCTGGGCTGCCTGTGGAATCATATGCCAGCAAGCAGTTAACACCTTCGGGAGTAGGAGGTGGGGACAAAAACTGGTGAACATTAAGGCAAAACAGAATCAACGGAGGAATACAAAAACCAGCACTGCTCAGATGCTGCAATCTTGAAATCAAAACTGGAAAAATTCCAAATACTCAAGCAAGTCAGGCAAAATTTGTGGAGACAAAAATGGAGCTAACCTGCAGGGAGTGTGTTCGCATAGTAATAATGTTATCTGACTTATAATCCAGGGGCCCAGTCTAATGCAGGTCGAGGAATTTAAATTCAATTAATAAACTGAAATTACAAACTGATTACATCCTGAAAATGATGTTACGTACCAGTAACCAACTGTGAGAACAACACTGTACTGCAGTGACATGCTCAGAAACATCCAAAGAAAACTGCCCCACATTAAACACCAGGATAAGCAGAGGATGATAAATAAGATACATAAGCATCACCAAATAATTGTGGATTTGGAAAATCATTCCAATTCATTTCCCAGACTACAAATACAGAACACAGAACTGTACAGCCAAACATGGCACCGAATGAAACTAATCCCTTCTGCTTGTCCTCGATCCATATCCTTTCATTCCTTGTATATTCATGTGCTTATCTAAAAGTCCCTTGTATTGTATCTGCCTCCACTACCAGTCCTGGCAGTGTGTTCCACACTCCTATCATTCTGTGTAGAAAACTTGCCCCTGTCATCTCCTTTGAGCTTTTCCCCTTTCACCTTAAATGCATGTCCCAAAGCTTAAGACATTTCAACTCTGGTAAAAAGATGCTGACTGTCTATGCATCTCAATTTTACACAATTCTTTCAAGTTTGCCCTCAGCCTCTGCCACTCCAGAGAAAACAAACTGAGTTTTTCTAGCCTCTCCTTATAGCTCTTGCCCTCTAATCCAGGCAGCATCCTGATAAACCTCTTCTGCACCCTCTCCAAACCCTCCATTTTCTTCCTGTAATGCGGTGACCAGAACTGAATGCAGTACTCTAAGTGCGGCCTAACCAAAGTCTTATAAAGCTGCAACATGGCATCTTGACTTTTGTATTCAGTTCTCTGACAATTAAAGGCAAGGATACCACACGACTTCTTCACCACCCTATCTACTTGCATGGCCACTTTCAGGGAGCTACGGACTTGAACTTCAAGATCCTTTTATACATCAATGCTGTTCAGGGTCCTCCCACTAACTGTATACTTTTTTTTAAACTTACCATAATCCCATCAAGTTGTTTAGTAAATGATTGGGTGCTTCAGGTCCAATTCACTCATGATCACTCTCACGCCAGTGATTTTTTTTTGCATTTGCAATCAACTATATTCTTGAACTAGGCAACTTCAGACAAATAACTGACTATTTCCAACACTAACTACCAAACAAGTTTTGGCTGAATTGGCTAAACACGTACTGATCTGCATCACAATGAAGTGCAACAGCTAAGCATTTTGCTGATTATAGCTTAAAGGCAAATATTCTACACAATGGTAGGAAATAAGAGTTGGGAGCAAAAAAAAAAATGGGTAGACTTCATAACAGATACAGGATATCACAGCCTGATAAGGAAGAAACGTATGTACAAGAATTATGATTATATAAACTATTACTAATGCGAAAAGAAACACTTACCCCTTCTTTCTTTGATTGTTTGCAGAAGTACTCTGCAAACGACAGCAAAGCAGGGTCAGAAGTAAAAGCTGAAACAGCTTCAGGCTGCAAGAAAAGCAGTGAGGTTTTAAAATCTAACTCATACAATGGAATCAAAAAATAAATGAACCACTGCCCATTTTTGTCTTAAGCAAGGACACAAGCCATTTCTTAGAATCAATGGGTCAGAAGGAAGCAGTCTTTTTAGGTTCTACCTTGATAGAAAGGAACTCGGGATTTCTGTGAGTGAATGTCTGAGCTAAAAGACTGCGAAATCCTTTGGGATCTTCAGTGTAAGAGAGATGTCCTGCTCGGAGCTTGACATAAAGAAAACCATCTTTTGACAGAATTGATCTGAAAGAAAGAGTCCATAAGAAGTGGATGATAATAAATTACCTGATGACAGTATTCATGTATAGCTGTATTCAACAAATGGACAAGGGAATGGTTTTACAAAGATACTCACTGCAAACTTGTGAGTCCTTTAGAGAGATCCATCATTATCTCCCAATACTTAGGACCTTTTACTTTGATCTGGAAAGAAGGAAAAAGCTGTAATCTGTATTGTACCTTAGAGACGTTGTTCGTCTCTCATAACTTAGCATAATTATTTAATGATAACAAAGTGTGGGGCTATCTCTTTTATATTATTTAATGGTTGGATTATGATTTGATATTATGCCACTTAGGGAATTTCCAAACTAACAACATGTGGAATGAATTACCCAACAAAAGATAATCAAGCAATCTGCCATGAGTAGAACTAAATCATAAACTCTGTTTTACCAATAAGATGCATGTTTATAACAAAAGGAATAGGTGAACTATGTTAGTTTGTCTCTAGTTTTGCTGTACCCATCTTCAAAATTGTAGCATAATACAGTCTGCTCGATAATGAAGCTCAAAATGTTTTTAAAGATATCTAATTTGCCATGTTGAAAGACAAATCAACATAATTCGGAAATGAATGTAGAAAGACTATTTTGCCAGTATTATTGTTAGCCGTACACATCAATTTTATGTTTAATCCACAATAACAGTCACCACAAATGTAGGAGCAGGTTGAAATGCTGCAAATTATATTACTTTAGGTTTCATATCGGAAAGTTGTTAGGTTTAATCTTTACTTCCAATACTCTACCTCTTTTAGTAAGTGCAATTCAGGAAGAAGGCTTGGTGCCATAAGGTTTACTGTCATTTCCTCACACCATTGAGAAGCCTAAAACAAAAACAAAGATATGAATCTTTTAGTGAAGTACCTGAACGGCAGTTTTCAATGATATTCCATTTCTCCTTCCCCGCAACAATAACCAACTTGTACTCGGGTCATACTTTTAACATAATAAAGCAGGGAAGACACTTCACAGGCATGTTATCAAATAACATCAGAGTCAAATAAGAGATGTAGGGCAATCACGCTAAAGGTTTGGTCAGAGAGATCGGTTTAAGGGGTCTTAAAGGAAGGGAGAGAGTTCAAGGAGGACAGAGGTTTAAGGAGGGATTTCTATAGCTAGTGCATTGGCAGCTGAAGCTTCAGAGAAACTTTCAGCCTTCATTTGGCCCGAGAAAGTGAATGGCTCCTGGAAGAACGCGAGTAAAATGAAGATCCTTGGTTCTGACAGCAGTTCTTGAACAGATTTTTTCTTTATGCAGCTTGCGGCTGGTGGTGCTTAGGGGCAGGCCAGCTATTCTCACACGATTACACAGTTCTCAGTGCAGTCTCTATGCATACTTGAGGAGAGTGGCAAATCAGGAGCAGGAGGTCGACGGCCCTAACATTACTCCAAGGGGCTGAAAACAGTGGCACCACACTTGATGGCCAACTAGACCAACATTCATTCCTTGCAAGCCTAGAGCATCATTTGAGTTCCTGCAGTTTAACATTCTGGCCCCACCACCCTTCCCCACCTCCCCAGGTGGACCTGCACCCCTGGCCAGACAGATTTTGCACCTTGGTCAGAAAGGCTTCTACCTTCGCTCAGCTTACTGAACTGTGGCCATCACGGCACGTTATAGATCATGTTCAGCAGGTATAGTATTTTGCTCGCTGCATGCCTCTTAAATGCAGTTGTGAATCTGAAGGCATGTATCGCACGCTAGCTGAGATCTTAATTGAGAAGGGGCATTTAATTCTTGTAAATTAAACTGCCTTTCAATGACCATGCTCTCTATACAAATTCACTTGAAGGGCCCTGTTGAAAAGAGATGATGTGGAAGTTTTTCTATTGCCAGTCAGTCAGCAGCTGAGACCCCCTTCCTCTTCGTAAGATCCGACCAAAGTTGTGTTTGGATTTGTGTCTTTCCTCACCATCTCCTAATCTGACAATGAGGGGGGCATGTGATTGCAGAGAGTACGGTAAGATGCAGAGATGGTTGTTGCAGCTTGGATGATTGCTTCCTTCACTCTACACCTCTTGGCCCTTTTCAAAGCATGTGTATAATACTCGCGTTGCTCAATGTGGGAATATCTTTCCTCTCCGTGCTGGTTTACAGCATATGGCAATGGATGCACACAGTAGAATGAAGATGGGCTTCGCAACCAGCAGAAGCTCAACCAGTTTAATCAGAAATGACACCGACATCTTGCCATCAATCCAATTGCTTGATGAAAGACATGTCAAAATGTGTTCTGAACAATCATTTTGCATTTGACACACTGTCTTAGAATTTCAGTTTAAAAACAAACAATAACTGCCACAGTCAACAATGGCATCTGTTGCGTGAAAATCTAATTCCTGTGCGTGATTATTTTCCTTCAAGCAAATGCAAGTGAAGACTGGTATCTTGAGTTTTCAACTCTTTTAGATATCACTTCTGTGACCTTGCTCCAGAGATACATAACTAAGTTTCATATACTTGACATGTAATGCATCTTCCCCCATCCTCCAGATGTCTTACTTCCTCAAAAAATTCTATGCTGCTTGCCAAGCACAATCATTTCAATCCTTCTGAAAGTTGGGGGGGCTAATTCTAACTATTTTCTCATCTCAAGGAACGTGGCAATCTCAGCCTTAAAGACTTTAAAATGTTCCCAACCGCAGATGCGAAGTAATGGGGCTGTACTTATCCAAATTAGTTCTTTTGAAGAACGAGCACTGCATTGGCAACTCTCCAGTTCTCCAGCAAATAATCAAAGGACTTATAAAATATTAACTTCCAGGGCCTTTGCAATTCCCACTCTTCATCATTCAGGATTTGAGGATACATCCAGTCAGGCTCTGGCACATTGCCTTCCCTTGGCTTAACTAATGTGCTTCAAAAGTCACTTCTGTTCGTCATGATATCACTCAGCTACTTGAGGTTACACTTCCTCCCCAGTATCTTTCTCAGCAAAAACTGGGGCAAAGTCTAAGCAAAAACCTTTCACTTGGGCACAAAAATGTGAGGCTCTTACACTGCAATTTTCATTGCAAAAGAACACTGGTGCTTCCAATCACAACTTGGAAAAACTGAAGAAGAATGGGTGATCTCTTTGGACAGAAGTTATTTTACTCTTTATACAGTGACATAGCTAATCCCAGGAGATGCAATGGCTTCATGGTATTGTCTCGGGGCTAGTAGTGCAGCAACCAGGAAATGTTGTGGGGACCCAGATTCAAACAGACAACAGAGTTTGAATTTAAGAAAAATCTGGAATTCAAGCCTAATGTTGACCATGATACCATTACCAATTGTTGTAAAAACCTGAAACAAAAACAGACGTCGCTCGAAAAGCTTAGCAGGTCTGGCAGCATCTGTGGAGAGAAATCAGAGTTAACATTTTGGGTCTGGTGACTCTTCCACAGACCTGAGGTAAAAATGGGTCCCCACCCGAAATGTCAGCTTTCCTGTTCCTCTGATGCTGCCTGGCCTGCTGTGTTCCTCCAGCTGCACACTGTGTTATCTGAGGTAAAAACCCACCTGGTTAACGAATGTCTTTTTTGACAGAAGGGAAATTGTCATTCTTCCCTGTTCTACATGTCACTTCAGAGCAACAGCCTAGTGGTTCACTCTGAACTGCCCTCTCCAACGGCCTAGCATTCCATTGTATCAACTGTTGGAAAGTCTCATGAAAGGAATGAAACCGGACGGATCACCTGGCATTGACAAAGGCACTGAAAACAACACAGTCCTGTCAACCCTGCAAAGTTCTCCTTCTTAAAATGTACAGTCAATATAGTACCAAAATTGAGACAGCTGTCTCAGAGACTAGTCAAGCAACAGCCTGACATCGTTATACTCATAGAATTGCACCTTACACACAGGAAACACAATTACCATTCGAGGATATGTCCTGTCCTACTGGCAGGACAGACCCAGCAGAGGGGGCAGCACAGTGGTATATAGTCGGGAGGGAGTTGCCCTGGGAGTCCTCAACATTGACTCTGGACCCCATGAAGTCTCATGGCATCACATCAAACATAGGCAAGGAAGCCTCCTGTTGGTTACAATGCACCATCCTCTCTTGGCTGATATTGAACACTGCTCTGAGAAATCACTGAGGGTGGCAACACAGAAACATAGAAGATTGAAGCAGGAGGAGGACATTCAGCCCTTTGACCCTGCCCTGCCATTCTTCACAATCATGGCTGATCATCCAACTCAAAAGCCTAATCCTGCTTTCTCCCTACATCCTTTGATCCCATTTGCCCCAAGTGCTATATCTAGTTACCTCCTGCATACATTCAATGTTTTGGCATCAACTGCTTCCTGTGGTAATGAATTCCACCAGCTCACCACTCTTTGGGTGAAGAAATGTCTCCTCGTCCCCGTCCTAAATGGTCTACCCCGAATCCTCATACTGTGACACCCACCATCAGGAACATCCTCCCTGCATCGATCCTGTCTAGTCCTGTTAGAATTTTATAAGTCTCTTTGAGATCCCTGCTCATTCATCCGAACTCTAGCGAAAACAATACCAGCTAGTCAATCTCTCTTCATACGGCAGACCTGCCATCCCCAGAATCAGCCTGGTAAACCTTCGCTGCACTCCCTCAAGAGCAAGAGCATCCTTCCTCAGAAAAGGAGACTAAACCTGCGCATAATATTCCAGGTGTGGTCTCACCAAGGCCTTGTACAATTGCAACAACACATCCCTGCTCCTGTCCTTGAAACCTCTCACAATGAAGACCAACATACCATTTGCCTTCTTTACCGCCTGCTGCCACCTGCATGCTTACCTTTAGTGGGTGGTGCACAACAACGCCCAGGGCCCGCTGCATACTCCTCTCTCCCAATTTACGGCCATTCAGGTAGTAATCTGCCTTCTTGTTGTTGCTTCTGAAGTGAATAATCTCACATTTATCCAAATTGTACTGTATCTACCATTGATTTGCTCACTCACCCAACCTGTCAAGGTCATGCTGAAGGATCTCTGCATCCTCATCACAGTTCACCCTCCCACCCAACCTGGTATCACCTGCAAACTTGGAGATGTTACATTTTGTTCCTTCATCCAAATCATTAATATATATTGTGAATAGCTGGGGTTCCACCACTGATCCCTGTGGCACCACACTGCCAATTTGAAAAGGACCCAATAATTCCTACTCTTTGCTGCCTCCCTGCCAACGAGTTTCCTATCCATCCCAATACACTTCCCCAATCCTATGCACTTTAATTTTGCACATTAATCTCTTATGTGGGACTTTGTCAAAAGCTTTCTGAAAGTTCAAATATACCACTTCGACTGGCACCCCCTTGTCAACTCTACCAGTTATATCTTCATAGAATTCCAACAGATTTGTCAAGCATAGTTTCCCCTTCATAAATCCGTGCTGACTCTGTCTGTTCCTGCCACTGCTTTCTAAATGCTCTCCTATAAAATCCTTGACAATGGATTTGAGAAATTTCCCCACTACCAACGTCAGGCTTACTGATCTATAATTCCCTGTTTTCTCACTACCTCCCTTTTGAATACCGGAGTGACATTAGCCACCCTCCAACCTGCAGGGACTGTTCCAGAGTTTACAGAATCCTGGAAGATGACCAATACATCCACTATTTCTAGAGCTACTCTCTTAAGTAGTCTGGGATGCAGATTATCAGGCCCTGGGCATTTATTGGCTTTCAATCCCAACAACTTGCCCAGCACCATTTTTCTACTATTATCGATCTCCCTTAGTTCTTCCCTCTCACTAAATCTTGCATCCTCCAACAATTCTGGTATCTAATTTGCGTCCTCTTTTGTGAAGACAGAACCAAAGTATGTATTCAGTCCCTCAGCCATTTCTTCGTCCCCTATTATACATTCCCCCGTTTCTGTCTATAGGGGACCTACATTTGTCTTTACCAATCTCATTCTCTTCCCGGACCTATACAAACTCTTAGTGTCAGTCTTTATGTTCCCTGCAAGCTTACTTTCACACTCTATTATCTCCTTCCCTTTCTTAATCAATCCCTTGGTTCTTCTTTACTGAATTCTAAACTGCTCCCAATCCTCAGACATATTATTTTTCTTGGCCAATCTGTATGCTTCTTCCTTGGATCAGATACGATCTCTTATTTCCTTTGTAAACCATGGATTGGCTCTCTTACCTATTTTGCTTATGCGACAGACAGGAATAAACAGCTGTTGCAGTACCCCCATGTGTTCCTTGAACATTTGCCATTGCCTATCTACTGTCACCCCTTTACGTAACTCTCCCCAGTTGATCAAGGGCACCCTTCATATCCTCATAGTTTCCTTTATTAAGGTTCAGCACCCTAGTCTCCGAATCAACAACCTTACTCTCCATCTTAATAAAAATGTTCTATCACGTTATGGTTCCTCTTCCCCAAGGGGTCTCGCACAGCTAGATTGGCAATGATTCCCTTTTTATTACACAACACCCAGTCAAAACTGGCTTGCTCTCTTGTTGCTACCTCCACATATTGGTCAAGAAAACCATCCTGTAAACACTGCAGGAATTCTTCCTCTACAGCACAGAATCTAATCTTGGTGGGGGACTTCAATGTCGACATCCCGACTGGCTTGGCAGCAGCGCTACTGATCAAGCTGGGTGAGTCCGAATGCATATAGCTGCTAGTTTGGGTCTGCGCAGGTGGTGAAGAGAGGGAAATACAAACCTGACCTCATTCTCACCAATCTGCCAGCTGCAGATGTATCTGTCCATGACAATATCGGTAAGAGTGACCACCACAGTCCTTGTGGAGACAAAGTTCTGCCTTCACATTGAGAATACCTTCCACTGTGTTGTGTGGCACTATCACCGTGCTTATTAGGAAAGACTTCAAACAGATCTATCAACACAAGACCGGCCATCCAATAGGCACTGTGGGCCATCAACTGCAGCAGAATTGTACCCCAGCACAGCCTGTAACCTCATGGCCTGGCATATCCGCCACTCAATCATTACCATCAAGCCAGGGGATCAGCCTTGGTTCAATGGAGATCGCAGGAAGACATGACAGGAGCAGCATTAAAAATGAGGTGTCACCCTGGTGAAGTTACAAAACTGGATTACTTGCTTGTCACACAGGATAAACAGCAAGTGACAGACACAGCTGACTAATCCCACAAGCAACGGATCAGATCTAAGCTCTGCATTCCTGCCACATCCAGTTAGGCATGCTGGTGGATAACAACTCACTGGAGGCGGAGGAGGCTCCACAAATATACCCACCCTCAATGATGGAAGAGCCCAGCACAACAGTGCAAAAGGTAAGGCTGAAGCATTTGTAGCAATCTTCGGCCAGAAGTGGAAAATGAACGATTCAGTCTGGCCTCCTCCAGTGGTCCCCAGCATTAGAGATACCAGTCTTCAGCCAATTTGATTCACTCCACGTGATATCAAGAAACAGTTAGCGACACTGGATACTGCAAAGGCTACAGGCCTTGACAACATTTGGCAGTAGTACTGAAGACTCATGCTTCAGAATTTGTACAGGTACAACACTGGCATCTAGCTGACATGTGTAAAATTGCCCAAGTATGTCTGTATATAAGAAGCAAGACAAATCCAACTCGGTCAATTACTGCTCCATCAGTGTCCTCTCAATCTTCAGTAAAGTGATGGAAGGTGTCACCAACAGTGCTATCAAGCAGCACCTGCTCAGAAATAACCTGCTCAGTGACCCCCAGTTTGGGTTCTGCCAGGGCCACTCTGCTCTTGACCTCATTACAGCCTTGGTTCAAGCATGGACAGAACAGCTGAATTCCAGAGATGACGTGAGGGGTGATGCTTTTGACATTGAGGCTGACAGTGACATCAGAGATCCCTCGCAAAATTGCAGGCAATGGGAATTGGGGGAAAAATCTCCACCGTTTATAGGCATTAATGGCACACAGGAAGATGGCTGTGGGTGGTGAAGGTCTGTCATCTCAGCTCCAGGTCTGACATCTCTGCAGGAATTCCTCAAGTTAGTGTCCTAGTTCCAGCCTTTATCAGCTACGTCACCAATGATGTTCCCTCCATTATAACATCAGAAATGGAGATGTTCAACAATGATTGCACAAGGTTCAATGCCATTTGCAACTCCTCAGACACTGAAGCAATGCGTGGCTAAGTGCAGCAAGACCTGGGCAATATCTTGTGCAAAGACTTGTGCTGACAAATGGAGAGTAATATTCATACCACAAAAGTGCCACAGAATCCCTACAGCCCTCAACCTAACGAGTCCACACCAACCCTCCAAAGAGTATTCTACCCAGACCCAACCCTTTACCCATTTCCCATGGCTAACACACCTAACCTACACATCCCTGAACACTATGGGTGATTTAGCTTGGCCAATCCATCTAACTTGCGCATCTTTGGACTGTGGGGGGAAACCAGAGTACCCAGCAGAAACCCATGCAGACACACGGAGAATGTGCAAACTCCACACAGACAGTCGCGCAAGGGTGGGATCAAACACAAGTCCCTGGTGCAGTGAGGCAGTAGAGCTAACCACTGCATCACTGTGCTGCCAGATAATGACCATCTCCAAACAGAGAGAATCTAACAATCGCCTCCTGACAGTTAACTGCAATACAATCATTGTAATGTTCCAATATCAATATCTTGGGGGTTACCCACAACCAGAAAATGAACTGTAATACCCATATAATTACAGTGGCTACAAAAGCAGGTCAGTGGCTAGGAATCCTGACTCCCCAAAGCCTGTCCACCATCTACAAGAGTCAAGTCAGGAGTGTGACGGAATACTCCCCTATTGCCCGGATGAGTGTAGCTCCAATAACACACAAAAAACTTGACACCATTTCTACAAACATTCACATGCTCAGTAACAGCAGTGCATACTATCTACAAGACGTACTGCAGAAATTCACCAAAGATCCTAGGACAGCACCTTTCAAACCTATGACCCTGTCCATCTACAAGGACAAGGGCAGCGGATACAGGCAAAAACCTGCAGATGGTGGAATCCAAGGTAGACAAACAGGAGGCTGGAAGAACACAGCAGGCCAGGCAGCATCTGGAGGGAGCTGGGCCTAATTCTTGGGAACACCATGACCTGCAAGTGCCCCTCGGAGCCACTCACCATCCTGACTTGGAAGTATATCGTCGTTCCTGCACTGTTGCCGAGTTAAAATCCTGAAACTAACCCCCTTAGGACATTGTGGGTTTACCTATGGCACATGGACTGCAATAGTTCAAGAAGCCAGCTCACCACCACTTTCTCAAGGGCAACCAAGGAAGGACAATAAATGCTGGCTCAGATAGTGACACCCACAGTCTATGAATGAACAAAAGAAAAGTAGCATTTTGCAGTAGTTCTGAATTGCTCAAGAAAGTCTATAAATAAAAAGTGTTAAAACCGAGATGGATGCTAGATAGAGCAGTAGATTGTTCTTTCTGCTCAGGAGCCAGGGTTTCAACCTAAAAGTGTGATAGAGAGAGATTTCTTTTTCCGAGGGCTGTGGATCCTATGGAATTATTTACTAAGTACGTTATAGGTGCTCCATTAGGTTTATGGCCGAGGTAGATCAGTCTCTCAGAGAATCGAGGGATGTGGGAAGCCAAAGTAAAATGTAACTGAGACAGAAGATCAGCCATGGTCACACTGAACAACACAGCAGATTCAAGGGACTTTAATAAATCATCAACTGCTGCTCCTTCAGCAAACATCCTGATTGGCTAATATAATAAATGCCTCCTTTGTTAGAGACAGAGAGAGAGAGAGAGAGAGAGAGTGAGAGAGAGAGGGAGAGAGAAAGAGAGAGAGTGACAGATTATCATATTTGTGTAGGAAAATGCTTCATGAATGGTCTTTTTCAGGTTGAAGTTAAGTACATCGTGTACCATATCGACTGTACCCGTGGTAAACAGTACTTGACCTAGTAATGCTCAAAGCTAATTCTGGCAACAAAAAACTTGAACAGTATTCATTTCAACCAGGACTGACGTTCCTTAACTGCGGACAGAAAGCCGTCAAAATATTACTCTAAAAAGAATGCAATTATAATTAGAGGTTCTTGAATTGCAATCACAGTGAAAACCTCTGAAGCATTTTCCTTCTCCCAACTTAAATTTAATTGCCGTGCCCCTCTCATTGTTCTACCTGGCATCAGCTAACCTGAGAGGTTATTGAACCTGGAACCTTTTTTGTGCTCTGTGGCTCAGCTGTTCAGGTTGCTAAATACAGCTGATCTTACATAGTATTTAACACATAATAAGTCCTCATGAAAATCGCACATTGCATGCAGTCTGTGCATATTAGTTTTTCTGTTTTTACTCTTTCACATGATTTAAGTGGCACTGGCAAAGCCAGCCATTGTTAGTCGTCCGTAAAAGCCCCTAAGCTGAGTGGCTGTCTAGGCAATTTGAGAGGGCATTAAGACTTAACTACATTGCTGCAGTTCTGGGGCCACTTGTAGGCCAGACCAGGTAAGGATGGCAGATTTCCTTCCCTAAAGGAGATTAGTGAACCATATTTATTTCGATTCATTTTCTTCCCTCGTGTTCTCTCCTAAAAGCATTCATGGATATTTTTTCCTGTCATCTGCCAAGTTGCAATCATTCACGTAAAAGCTTTCACAGTAATTGCTGACAATTGTGGGATCTAAGCTCTATTTTTGAGCCTGATTTGTAGACCTGGATCACTGAACAGTCATCAAGATAGACTGGATGGTCTTCACTTTCCAAAACTGAGGGCACTAGTTCTAGTGCCTGAACAACCATCCCAGGCCAGGTTAACTCACTCAAAGCAGATTGGGTACTGAATCTCAGAATGTCTTCATTCACAGGAAGACACCAGAACCATTGTTGCCAGCCATTTCTCCCTCTCTCCAAATGCTGAATGGTCTGCTGAACATCTCTAGTCTTTAAGAACCAAAAGACCTGCAGATGCCGGAAATAGGAAAAAAAAACAAATTGCTGGAAAGGCTCAGCAGGTCTGGCAGCATCTGTGGAGAAAAATCAGAGTTAATGTTTCAGGTCCAGCGACCCTTCCTCAGAATATCGGATTCCAGAGGCTCTAATCATCGACTGCTGATCCTATTGCATACATCCTGATTTGCTAATACAATAAATGCCTATGTGGGCAACGAGACTTCTGAAAGAGTTTGAACCAGCTTGACAGAGATCCAAGATGCGTCAGATTCTGAGAAAGGGTCACTGAACCTGAAACATTAAATCTGGTTTCTCTCCACAGATACTGCCAGACTGTCTGAGTGAGCCTTTCCAGCAATTTCTGCTTTCATCTCTAGTCCTTTCTGTTTATAAAACTATCCTGACTTGAAAGTGAAGGAATGTATAACTTTTGACGTTCCGGTGAGGACTGGTGATGTTACCTGAGACGTCCTCAGACTGCATCTTGGGGCACCTTTGACATGTGGGGGCTGGATTTATCCAAATTACTTGGTGTGTGTGTGTGTGTGTGTGTGTAAAACTCTCTTAGGATCCAATGCTGCAGAAGGGCTGCCGGTGCTTCCAAAATTGCTGCGTTGGGCAGAACCGAATTCACGCGTGACTTAGCGAAACAAGCTCACTTCACATCTTTGTTGCCAATGCACTTCAAGTACAATGCAAACAAGTCAGTGAGGAAGTGACCCTTCAGAAAGTGACTGAATCCAAATTTTGGGAGGTAATTCCCATCCTGTAGAAACGCAAATACATCAGCTTGTGCAGCAAGTGCTTTGTTGCGCAGCTTCTTAAGGCCATAAGACATTGGAGTAGAAGTAGGCCATTAGGCCCTTCGAATCTGCGCCACCATTCAGTCAGATTGTGGCAGAGTTGATAATCCTCAACTCCATTTCCCTGCCTTTTCCCAATAGCCTCAATTCCCTTACTGGCTAAAAATCTCTCAATTTCAGTCTCAGTCTTGAATATATTTAACAACCTAGCCTCTATTGTTCTTTGCAATATAACATTCCACAGACTCAGTATCCTCTGATGGAAGAACTTCCTCCTCATCTCTTACCTAACTTGGCAACTCTGAGATCATACCCTCTGGTCCAAGACTCTAGACATAAGGTAACAACCTCTCTGTATCCACCCTGTCAAGCCCGCTAATAATCCTATATGTTCACTTCAGAGAGTTATAGATATCTATAACACAGAAAAAGGCCCTTTGGCCCATCACATCCATGCCAGTCAAAAATATTCACCAAACTATTCTAGTCCCGTTTAATTCCAAAATGGTTATCACTCATTCTTCTAAACTCCGATGAGGACAAGCCCAACCTACTCAACCTCTCCTCATAAGACAGTTCCCCCCCACCCCCACTCCTGGACCAGACTAGTGAACTCTCACTGGGATGCCTCCAATGCCAGTATAGCTTTCCTTAGATAAGGGGGCCAAAACTAAACAGCTGAAATACTGTGAACAGTTGCTTTGTCCAGTTTTAGTAAAACTTCCCTGTTTTTATACCCCTGTCCTTTTGAAATAAAGGCCAACATTCCTTTTTCTTCTCTTCTGCCTCCTGAACTTACCTCCTAGTTTTTTAGTAATTCATGGACAAGGGCCCCAAAACCCTTCTGAGGTATAGCTTTCTATAGCCTTTCTCCTTCTAAATAATATTTAGGTCCTTGATCCCTGTCAAAATGCGTAATCTCACCTTACATTCTAACAAGCCTTTGCACACGCACTTAACATGCTTAAATCCCTCTGCAGACACTTTGTGTCATCCTCACCATTCGCCTTCCCAACTACTTTTGCAAATGTGGATGTAGTAAATTCTTTTCCATCAAGCTGGTCATTAATGCACGCTGTAAAAAATTGTGGCCCCAGCAGTGATCCTGGTGTCATTCCACTAGTTACAGGTTAATATCCTGAAAAGGTCCCTTATCCCAACTCTGTGCTCCATTAGTTAGCCAATGCTTCATCTATATTAATATGGATGACAGGGTCATACAGTGTAGAAACAGACCCTTCAGTCCAACCAGTCCATGTCAAACATAATCCCAAACTAATCC
Source organism: Ginglymostoma cirratum (assembly GCA_024137785.1). Classification (NCBI taxonomy): domain Eukaryota; kingdom Metazoa; phylum Chordata; class Chondrichthyes; order Orectolobiformes; family Ginglymostomatidae; genus Ginglymostoma; species Ginglymostoma cirratum. The sequence goes on from JAHRHZ010000039.1 coordinate 27,612,678, forward strand.
AGTCCCAACTGCCTTTATCCCTCCAAATATTTCTTATTCATGTATCCATCCAAAAGCCTTTTAAATGTTGTAATAGTACCCACATCCACCACTTCCTCAGGAAGTTCATTCCATATGCAAACCACCCTCCATGTAAAAGATTTGCCTATGTCTTTTTTAAATTTCTCTCCTCTCAACTTAAAAATGTGCCCCCCTAGTCTTGAAATCCCCCAACTTACAGAAATGACAACTACCATCAACTCTAGGTATAACTCTCATTATTTTATAAACTTCTATCAAGTCACCTCGCAACCTCCTATGTGCCAGTGAAAAATGTCCCAGCCTATCCAGCCATTCTTTATAACTTAGACCTTCCGTACCCTGCAACATCCTGGTAAATCTCTTCTGAACACTCTCCAGCTTGATAATATCCTTCCTATAATTGGGCAAGCAGAACTGGACACAATATTCCAGAGGAGGCCTCACCAATGTCCTGTACAACCTCAACATAACGTCCAAACTCCTATACTCAAAGGACTGAGCAATAAAGGCAAATGTGCCAAATGCCTTTTTAACCACCCTGTCAGTATGTAATGGAAACTTTAAAGAATTATGCACCTGCACCCCAGGTCTCTCTGTTCGACAACACTACCCAAGGCCCTACCATGATTTGCATAAGTACTATCCTTGTTTGTTATACCCAAGTGCAATACCTTGCATTTATTCAGATTGAACTCCATCTGCCATTTTTCAGCCCATTGACCCATTTCATCAAGATCCCTTTGTAATCTTAGAAAACCCTCTTCACTGTCTACAATGCCACCAATTTTGGCGTCATCTGCAAACTTACTAACCATGTCTTCTTCATTCCCATCCAAATCATATATATAAATGACAAACAAAAGAGGACCCAGAACCCATCCCTATGGAACACTGCTGGTCACAGACCTCCAGTCCAAAAAACAACATTCCATCATTACTCTGTCCTGCCGTTAAACCAATCATGTATCCAGTTGGCAAGCTCACCCTGAATCCCATGAGACCTAACTTTATTAATTAGTCTACCATGTGGAACCTTGGCAAAGGCTTTACTAAAATCCAAATAAACAACGTCTAGTGCTCTGTCTATGTCTACTACTTCCTCAAAAAGCTCATTCAAGTTTGTGAGGCACAATGTTCCTTGCACAAAGCCATGCTGACTATCCCTAATCAGTTGTCTAATGTGTGATGACTTGTCAAATGCTTTTTGGAAATCCAAACATATAACATTACTGGCTTCCCTTCACCCATCTGCTTGTTACCTCCTCAAAAGATTCTCAAAAAACTGTGAGGGCTGACTGGCCCTGCATGAAACCGTACTGACACTGCTTGTTTACATCATGTATTTCTAAATGCTCTGCTCATGCATCCTTCACAATAGACTAAATTTTCACAATGACAGATGTTAAGATACGTAGCCTCTTAGTTGCCTGGTCTTTCGTCTCCTTCCTTTTTATGAGTAACAAAGTGAGAACTGATGGGTCTCTAGCAAGGGAGTTAGACCTCCTTATATTATATGCAGAGCTGGGCAAAGAATGGGCAGATGGAATTCATCCCAGAAAAGTGTGAAGTGATTCATTTTGAAAGGTCAAATTTGAATGCAGAATATAGGGTTAATGGTAGGATTCTTGGCAGTGTGGAGGAACAGAGGGATCTTGGGGTCCACGTTCATAGATCCCACAAAGTTGTTACCCAAGTTGATAGGATTGTAAAGAAGGCGTATGGTGTGTTGGCTTTCGTTGGCAGAGGAATTGAGTTTAAGAGCCACAAGGTTATGCTGCAGCTCTATAAAACCTTGGTTAAACCACACTTGGAATATTGTGTTCAGTTCTGGTCACCTCATTATAGGAAGGATGTGGAAGCTTTAGAGAGGGTGTAGAGCAGATTTACCAGGATGCTGTCTGGACTGGAGGGCAGGTCTTACGTGGAAAGGTTGAGGCAGTTAGGGCTTTTTTCATTGGGGCGAAGAAGGATGAGAGGTGACTTGATAGAGGTGTACAAGATGATGAGAGGCATAGATAGAGTGGATAGTCAGAGGCTTTTTCCCAGGACGGAAATGACTATTACGAGGGGACATAATTTTAAGGTGACTGGAGGAAGGTATAGGGGAGATGTCAAAGGTATGTTCTTTACACAGAGAGTGGTGGGCATGTAGAATGCACTACCGGCAGTGGCAATGGAGTCAGATACTTTAGAGACATTTTAAAGCAACTCTTGCATTGGCACATGGAGGATGGTAAAATGTAGGGTATGCAGGGTAGATTGATCTTAGGTCGGCACAACATCGTGGGCCGAAGGGCCTATATTGTGCTGTACTGTTCTATGTTCTATATTAGGAAAAGAGGTGAGGAGTGAAGCACGGAGTGAAGCACGGAATGAATCTTGGTGAAATAGCATAGGACGGGGAACCAACGTTTCAATGTGCGAGTCGGTGCAATTGTGCACAATATGCTGCTCCTTTCCTGGAAATCACTGAGTGTTGCACATAGAAACAGCTTCACAGCAGGTGTCATTGCCCACAGGGGGATAGTGAGAGTAGCATAAAGGTGAGAAAAGAGTCAAGGAACAAAAAATAAGAGGTTGACTAAATGTGTGCACTGTCTCAACAATAGTCTTGGAGGACAACAGAAGTATGCATGAAAATTACACAAAAGGGAAAATGATTCTTTTCAGTTGCTCTTGATCTCTTGAAGTTATGCTTCGATGCTCACGTGGCCTAACCTCAGTCAGGAAAGGAAGTGACTCCTAACCATTCAGAGCTCCACAAATGGTGGAAGTGCCTTCCAAAAGGGGATTTACACAGTAAATTCATAAAACCTCGAAGCTGGTTATCTCACTTTCCCTCAGAACAGCAGCTCCACAGAGGAAGCTGTGAAAACTCTTCTTTAGGGGAAACCAGAGCGTGAAGATTTCAGTACTGATCTCACCCAGCAATCCAACACTGCAATGTCTTGTGGCTACCCAGCTGGCACTTTTTAGTGCAATACTTGATGGCGTGTCGATATCGGGATAAGCATCAGATATGTAATACTGCAGCATGAAAATATTTCACAGTATAACTACAACAAGGAAACCTCTGCATTCACTGCACATTGGCGCCCCCAAAAAACTCGTGGCACTGAAAGAACAAAGGAACTAAAGTTACACGTAATCAGCAAGACTCTGCTAATAGCAACACGTCTCTTCAGATTGTGTATAGAATACAATAGTTATCGAAACCCATGTTTTCGGAGGAAAGGGTTTACATCTGTGGAGCTGCTGTGCTCAGAACATTTGAGGAAACCATCATGAGGTGCTCCACACTGACAGTATATCAACCAATGAATAGTACAGAACATAAAAATAGAAACAGGAGTAGGAGTATGCCATTCAGTCTTTCAAGATTATCCCACCGTTCAACAGGATCATGGCTGATCTGTTCCAAGCCTCGCTCCTATCAGCTCTTCATTGTCACCAACTCCCTGATATTTCAACAGTCCATCTACCTCCTCTCTTGTTTACATGATGTAAACAAGCAGAGTCAGTGACTTACTCTCTACAGCTCTCCAAGGTGGAGAATTTCTCACTCACAAAGGAAATTCCTTGGCATCTGAGTTATAAGTGAGTGTTCCCTTATTCTGTAACTATATTCCTTAGTTTGAGATTCCCCCCAGTTAGTGGAAACATCTTCTCAACATCTCCCATGTCAAGCACCCCCTTAGAATCTTGGGCAAAAACAAAAAAAAACTACAGATGCTAAGAATCTGTAAGAGAAACACGAAGTGCTGGAGAAGCTCAGCAAGGCTGGCAGCATCTGCGGAGTGAAAAGCAGAGTCAATATTTTGAGTCCAGTGACCCTTCATCAGAGCTGAAAGTAGTGAAAAAGGGTGGCATTTTTGCTGATGATGGGGTTGGGAGAGTGAATAGAGAATACGGAGGCATCACCCAGAGAGAGATTATGTTTTAATAAGGCATATTATTTTTCTCATCGTCATAGAAACGTACAGCACAGGAGGCAGTCACTTTAATTTAGCAACGTGAACAGTACATTGTCTTATATTTGAGCGACTGATGAAAATATCACTCCCAAAATTAGAAACAATAAGATACTGCTTGAGCTTGGTCATAAGATACTCAATTGGAGTTTGCTTTCTTCTGTTGGCTTGGAACTATTTTCCCAATTGGTCCAACTGACTACAAAAACAACTATCCTGGACGACATTGCTAGTTTTAGTCATGGAGTTATTATTATTTTAATTTTTTTGTTTGCTCATGGAATGCGGGTGTCACTGGTAGGGGCAGTATTTAATACCCATCTCCAATTTCCCTTGAGCTGAATGGCTTGCTAGGCCATTTCAGAGGCAGTTAAAAGCGCAAAGATCTTGTTCTTTTTATTTTTTGTGCCTTTTAAAACTGTTCGCTGAAATGAGGAAAACTGGTTTTGAAACCCTGGGATTTACAAGGATGGTTGCATGTTTTGAAAGTAAGGAATTTTGATACCTATTGCAAACCCTCTTTGCGTAATTGTGCAGGCAAACTGGGTCCATCACAAGTGAAACTAATTGGCTTGTGGACTGTTGACCAATTATTAATGAAAAAGGTCCTCTGCCTGGCAACAAAGTGATTGGTTGTCAGTTGAATAGCTTGTGCTTTGGGCAGGGCGAAGAGATGCGAGTGACCGTAAAAACATAAGAACCAGGAGCATAAATGGGCAATCAGCCCTTGGAGTCTGCTCCATCATTTAATACAATCATGGCTGATCTCATGTTGGCCTCAACTCCACATTTCTGCCCATTCGTCATAAACCTTCAATCCATTACTAACTAAAAATCTGGCTATCTCCCCTTTAAATAGACCAGAAGAGGAACTATCATTTTTGCATCAGAGGGAAAAACCACTCTTAGTTCCTGCAATAAGCCACTTTAAACCTGAAGAAAATCAGCTTATCTTTCCTTTAGCAGACGCTGCAAATTGTGACTTTCAACTCAATAAGTACCATAGGGTTTGGTGCTGGGTCCTTTGTTGTTTGTAGCATACATTAATGATCTAGACACAAATGCAGATGGTTTGATGAGTAAGTTCGCAGATAGCATGAAAACTGATGGTGTGGTAAAGAGCGAGGAGGAAAGCAATAGATTACAGGATGGTGTAGATGTGCTGGTGAAATCCTGCCAAGTGTGACAATGATTGACAAGGCAAAAAAAGAGTACACATTAAAAGATAGGAGCCTGGGGAAGTACAGAGGATCAGAAGGACTTTTAATGTGCATGTCCATAATGTTGTGACTCACTGGTATCCTAGCACTGATCTGTGAGGTACCCCACTAGCCACTGCCTGCCATTTAGAAAGAGACCTGTTTATTCCTACTCTTTGTTTCCTCTCTGCACATCAATTTTCCATCCATCTCATGGCACCACCCCAACCCCATGCACTTTAATTTTATGCACAAATCTCACGTGAGATTTAGTCAAAAGCCTTCTGAATGTCCAAATAAACTGGCTCCCCTTTGTCATCCTCAAAGAATTCTACTGGATTTGTCAAGCATGATTTCCTTTTCATAAATCCACGCTGACTCTGTCCAATCCCACCACTGTTTTCCAAATGCTAAGCTATTAGTTATCTTATAGTGGCCCATAGCATTTTCCCTACTACCAATGTCAGTCTGACTGGTCTATAATTCCCAGTTTTCTCTCTGACTCACTTCTTGAATAGACGGGGAACGTGTGCTACCCTCCAATCTGTAGGAACTGTTCCAGAGTTTACAGAATTTTGGAAGTTAACCTTCAATGCATCCACTGTTTTTAGGGCTACTTCCTTAAGCACTCTGGGGCCTGGGGATTTATCAACCTTCAATCCCATCAATTTTCTTGACATCTTTTCCTGATTAACTTTCAGCATCTTTCCCTCAGCATCTCCCTGTCACGACACCCTGTGTCCCCCAACATTTCTGGTATATTTATGGTGCCCTTCTTTATGAACTCAGAGCCAACGTACATATTTAGTTGGTCAGTCACTCTTTGTTCTCATTTTAAATTCCCTTTTCCTGACATGTGTTCACCAATATTTTTCTCTTCGCATACATATAGAAACTTTAACACTCAGTTTTTATGTTCCCCTCAGACTTACTCTCACACTCTACTCTCCCCTTCTTAATCAGTCTCTTTGCCCACCTTGATGAATTTTAAACTGCTCCCACTCAACTCTGTCGTTTTTCATTCTGGTCAATTTGAATGCAGTAAAGATGCAACAAAAACGTAAGCTGTCACTGGAAGAAATTCAGGTGTTCTCACTGTCTTGGCAACACTCATCTGCCAACCAAAATCATATAAAAAAAACTGTTCGTTGATTGTTGTTGGCGAGACTTTGCCTTTTTTGCCCTTTAACAGCAGGTCATTGTCTTTTCAATTCCAAACCGAAGAGATTCATGAAAATCAAGGACCTGTATCAAGAGTCTAAATGGAAGAAGGTTTAGTGTCAAAGGAAATCAGGTGCTGGACTTGCTTGTGTTGGGTTTAACGAGTTACTTTTCCAGGTTCTGTTACAATGGGAAACAGGATCTCAAGGCAGCAATAGGCTCTGGGGTAGGAACATTCAACACCAATTTCCTTTCAAAGTCCCGGATGTCAACAACTACACACACAGAGTTTGGACAAATCATGAGTATAACTTTTGCCTTATCTCCTTGTACGTTTTTCAACTAAGATCAACTAAACAAATGTATACAGTAACCTTCATGTTCACTTCCTTATATTTATAGCTCTGCGTTTTAGATTCCCCAGAAGAGGAAATGTCCTCTCTACAGCTACCCATTAAAATTCCATAACTTTAAAGACCTGGATCAAGCCATCTCTCAGCCCTCTCTTTTCTAGAAATGGTGAGCCAATAAAATAATCTTGTGAACCAAACATTAGCAAATTGAAAGGACCACGGATTGACAAAAAGCGTGGGAAGATGCCCTTTGGTTACTTACGCTGTGGATCACCATAGTTCTGGCTCATTTCACACAGCCCGGTTGGCCATGATATTGAGTTTCTGGAATACTCCTCCCCAGGGGAAGTCCATTCATGTCTTTGAGGGGGAGACTCATATGAGAACAATGTAGATGAGAAGCATATCCTGAAAGTGGATGTGAATTATGCATTCCCACAGCAAGGGCTGGTTGTACAAAATAATGTTTATTTAAAGGTTAGAACTTCCTTTGTTAGAATTTGAAAAAGTTCCTAATGCTCCTCAGGGATACCAATACATTGCATTTCAATGGTCTCCAAGTGGGTACAGCTTGAAGAATCACAGATTTGCTGCAGTGCAGACACAGGCCATTCAGCCTATTATAGCTGTACTGGCTCTTCAAATGAGCATCACTACCGAGTACCAATCTCCTGGACTTTTCCCTATACCCCTGTATATTATTTTTATCTGAGTAATCGTTCAATACCACCCTTAAATATTAGTTTTAATGATTCCAGTGTGGTTTCAGTGATACTGTGGGACTCATCTTTGACATTTGCAGAGAACCAGTGTCATCACTGGGGGTGGTGGGAGGAGGGCAGAACTTGGTGCTGCCTTCAGTTGGCACAAAATTCACCAGCAGTTGTGAGAAATATTCCTTTGGTGGTTGTGCCATCTGACACCATCTGAGTTGTTGGCAGCATGACTGAAATATTCAGTCTTCAGTGCAAAGCAATGCTGGCACTTCCTTCGCAATATGCATGTGCTCTGGAGCACCTCACGTGGCTTAGCTGTATTTCTTTGGCTGATATACTCAGTACAAGATATGTGTGGACAAGGCTGAGTGATTGTAGTACAGTCATTCCTTAGAGGCAGGCATTACAGCCACAGACAAGCTGGCAAGTGGCTATTATCATTTACAGGATCAGACTGTCAAAGAGTTGACAATGAACATGAGCAGTACAGAGTGACAATGTCCCTCACATTTTGCTTTTTTTTGGTGGAATTGGTTTGCTCATGCATTAGGTGCAAATTGGGAAATGAAGAAGGTCATATCTAATCGCTTAGTTCTGCTTTGATCATAAACAATCACGTACCTTATAAGTAACCTTGATGAGGGCATAACATGGAGTGTTTGTATCCACATCAACGGGCACTAGGAGACGTGGCTCAGCAGCAAGCACATACAAATGTCTCAGTGCCTGAAGGTGATATCTGTATATAAAAGAAAAATGCAATGACTCAACCTTCAAGGTCTCCAAGGCCTCAGCCAAGTATTACATTCCCAAATATTTCCCTTGTGTATTACGCTCCCCCACACTTCTTCTGCTTGACATTTTCTGAAAACAAAATGTCCTTTCAATAAGCAATCACTTGTCAGTTCTAAAACAACCAAGGTCAGACTGAGGTCAAAACAAAATAGTTAAAGGAGAATATCCTGTTCTTCCGGGAATTTCCATCTTGACTTTTGAAGGATATCTTTCCCTGTACTTTTTCCTGGTTTGTCAGACAATGCAGCACTTGTGACAGGAAAAGAATCCACAAATATTTTCTGATTTTAAGCCACTCCTCTGGAGACCCAGGATGAAATCCTGAGAGCATCATTTGTGCTCTTTATCACTGTTGCTCTACAAACGTATATACATAAACATTCCAAAATGGACAGAAATGAAAACGTAATCCCAGATGAGGGTGTGGGTAATAAGAAAACTGCAGAGATAACTGAGTTAATGTTTGCTCCAGAGGTCTACAAATGTGCTCAAGAGAAAGGGGACACTCTCCCGGATGTTTCCTTTGAGAATGACACAGGAAACTGAAAACGGAAAGGTCAGACTGATGGGGAAAGGAGTAGAGATGTTGAAACATCGAGCCAGAAGCAGACCTTGATAATACTTGGCAGACCATGAAAAAAAAAGAAAGTCCACCTAAGCCACCTATCAATTTGTTCTGGACAATGTTGTGAAGTCTAAACCACGAGGAGTAAATACAGTCAATGCAATTTGCTATCTCACAGTGACAATGTGACGTGGAAAGAGGTAAATGAACTGGGGTTCCATGAATCATATCATTGAATTTTATAGGAAGGCAGTCTCCCTTTGGAATATCTGTCCAAGTTGGTGCATAATTTATTCCAGGTAATCAGAACAACCCTCTGGTGAACACCTTCAGCAAATTTTGCATGCATTTCTTTGGCCAACTGTTTTAAATATATGACCTCTAGTTACCAACTTGCAAATTGTTTCTCACCACTTGCTGTACCAAAACCTTCAATATTGAACACCTCTATCTCTTTTCCTGCTACGTTCACATACAGATGTACCAAGGGAAATGCAGTAAAGATAGAAAAAGATTTTTTTCAAAGGGACAAGAGCAAAGCTGAAACAATGAGTTGTCAAGGGACAGGCCTATTTGCATTATTCTGGGCTGGGCAGAGAAATAGGCTGGATGAGGTTGGAATAAAATTGGAGGAATTGGAGAAAAGATCAGGGGCTCTCTCGGAAATGATGGGATGTTATTTGGTGGGAATAACACAGTCCAGAGAAATAGAAGAATTAAAGTGAATTCATTTCTGTTTTACTGCAAGCAGCTCCTTCCACCAGACAAAGCAGTAACTCAGTCAGGGGCACTGGAACAGAGAGGATGGAGAGCTTCAAGCTCAACATGGAGACAGATTAGCGTCAGAGGAATTGAGATGGCTACAGTCCTCAATGAAAGTACAAGATGCCTGATGAAGGTGGGAGAACCTGGAGAGAGGAATAGTAGAATCAGATTCAAGATAGACTCCTATAGGAGAAAATACATAGCAAGGCATAATTGATGGAGCAGCACATCAAGGTTGGAAGTAGGTAAGGTGTGTGCTTTAGGAGGTGACACTGTGGAGGGCAATTTTTTCATAATGAAGCAGGAAGAGGTAGAGTAATGTTTGAAAACCTACCATATCTGGGTAGCGATGGAATTAGGTCTTTCAAGAATCAGGGCATTTTTGGATAAAATATATAGCATTCATGGTAAAACTAACTAAGACTAGAAATTGACATTGATTAGCTTCAATTATTCTTTCCATGGGACACAGACAGCAATTGTCGCCCAAGCCAAATTGCTCCATTAGCGAGTGGTTTGTTCAGTATTTCAGAGGGCAGTTAAGATTGTACGTCAGAGCAGAAATGGCAAATTACTTTGCTGAAGGGAAAGATTTTTATTTTATGATCACCACTATATCCAAATCCAGATTTTTTTGATGTTGATTTCAATAACCCCCAACTGCTATGGGAGGATTTGAACCTCTGTCCCCTATGGCATTAGTCCGACTGTTCAGTGACATTCTCACTGCACCATCACCCTCCTTCCCTCTTTGGCCTCTACCTGTACAAGGAAGCACTCACCTATTATCAGTACTGTGCGCTGGGAACCGTGGATAAAGGGCACAAAGGAGAGCTGCAATTGCAGAGTTGGATGTGCACAGTGAATACCTATAATAGAGATTGAAAGGGTTAAGTTAAAGCACAAATTAAGACAGTTTAGGAAGACTCATCCCTTTACAAAACGAATGTTAAAAGCAAGTGCGCAAAACCCACAAATTATACCAACTTCAGTCACATAAAAAAGCACGTGGGCAGGGTTTTACATCACAGTTGCGGCTCCACAGTACCTTCACCCTATCTCCTTTCTGTGCATAATTTGTTAAACCATTAGAAAGGTGAGTCACCGCCTGATGTGTAGAGGGATGAGGCAAGAGGAGGTGGCTGTGGTAAGTGAGGTGGGGCAGGTAGACAGGGTGGGTGGGACGAGTCACATTCAGTGACCAGAAAGTGAGGGTCAGGGAGGACTATGAAGTGATTAAATGAAGCAGCGAAAGGGCGGGTGATTAGGTGGGTTGGCTAACGGAGAGTTTAAGTGCAAGGGAGATGTGTGTGTGGCAGGTGAACTGGGTACCTGGATGGATGCATGGGGGCTGGGTTTGCTGGAGGCAGACTAGTGGGCAACTCAGGAACGGTAGAGCCAAACCAGGTGGATGGAATTTGGGGAGAGTGACATGGACAGGGCAATCTGATGGGTGAGGTAGGGACTGATGGATGGCAGAATGGAGCAGTCAGATGCAGGGAGTTTGAGAGGAGGTGAGCAAATGTGTGGGCACATTAGAATGGGCAGTTCGAGAAAGTGAATGACATTAGATTCACATTTAAGGCACTGTTTGCCTAATGCATGCACAATTATGAATCCTTCAGATTTAACAATCAGTACTAATTTACTTCAGTTGTTCTGTATGGAAAAGTAGTAAAATTAGGACAGTTTACCAGTCAAACATATACACAGTCCTGCAATTGCTTTCTTTCTCTCCAATTGCTCATCCCTCTTTTACCTAGAAGGCAGCATTTCATTCCATGGCACTTGGCCACGACAGAAAGATGCCTTTTACCACTCTGCCCAAGTGACCATTCTTGTCAGTGAGCTATTTGACTGTGTGAAGCATCACAGCCATACCTGATGCCTGCAAGTGCACTTATTAATAGGAGTCACTGCACTGTCAGCATGAAGGAGTGTGGAAGAGGCAGCAAGTTATATACAGAGGGACTGTCAGTGCCAGGAAAGATAAAAGCATAGTCTAATGTTTCATGTCTTCTTAAAGGACTGCACTTGCAACTTTTCAGAAATAGCAGGAACTGCAGATGCTGGAGAATCTGAGATAACAAGGTGTAGAGCTGAATGAACACAGCAAGCCGAGCAGTATCAGAGGAGCAGAAAGGCTGACGTTTCGGGCCTGGACCCTTCATTTTTGGTGATCATGGGTGGGTTGTTTGTTAAAAAAAAGGTAAAAATAATTTTATACGCTGGTCTTTCCCTTTGGTATTGGAGTTCAAAATTCACGTCAGAGCTATGTTTTCTGAAGCTCCCTGAAAAAGCACCTATCCAGGCCTCAGAGCACACAGCTTACAGAGGAAAAAAAAACTAACCCTAATTTGACACGACAAATGAATCTTACTCGGATCAACCACAAGGATGGCTGCTGTGGGAAGTATCAGACTGGGGAGAATAGAGCAAAATAGCTGCGAGGATTGATAAGAGTCATGCTGCTGATGTGGCACACATCGACTTCCAAAAGGTGTTCGAAATCTTGCCACACAAAAAAACAACTTGCGAGCCAGACTGTAGGTCACAGAATAAAAGGCACAGTAACAACATAGGAGTAGATGGGTTCTTAAAAAGCAAGGGGCTGAAAGGTTAATAGGGGTATATGAGAATTTGGAGTAACCCAATCAGCCATGATTTTAATGAATGGAGGAGTATACTCAAAGGACTGAACCTGCTTCTAATTCTTACGTTCTTAAGCACAGAATACAAAATTGGCTCAGTGATGGCAACAGAGAGTAATAGTTCATGGAGCAAAACAAAGAACTGTGGATCCTGGTAATCTGAAACAAAGAGAAATTTCTGGAGAAACTCATTGGGTCTGGCAGCATCAGAATGGTTCTGAAAGGGTCACTGCACTCAAAATGTTAACTCTGTTTTCTCTCCACAGTAGTTAATGGAATTTTGTTTTTGGGCTGTAACCAGGTGTGATGTGGAGTTCCCCAAGAGTCAGAATTGGGACACTTGCTCTTCATCATGATATATTAATGATCTCGACCTTGATATACAGGGCACAACTTCAAAATCTCTGAATGATATAAAACTTGGAAGCACTATGAACAGTGAGGAGGTCAGTGCAAAACTCCAAAAGAATAGAAATAACAGTGTGGAGCTGGAGGAACACAGCAGGTCAGGCAGCATCAGAGGATCCTTCAATTCTCCCAAGTCCATCTTCAAAACTGAAGTTTCTCATTCTGGGAATCATGTTCGTGAGTCTTTTCTGTAATCTCTCCAAAGCCTTCATATCCTTCCTAATGTGCCATACAGAAGTGGGCACAATGCCACAGCTAAGGCTAATTTCATTGAAGGGTCCCAACTCGAAACGTCAGCTTTCCTGCTCCTCTGATGCTGCCTGGCCTGCTGTGTTCCTCCAGCTCCACAGTGTGTTATCTCTGACTTCAGCCTCGGCAGTTCTTACTATGGCCAAAAAGATAGAGACAAGTTGAAGAATGGGTAAAGAAGTGGGAGACGAAGTTCAATGTGGAGAAATGTGAAATTAAGCATTTTGCTAGGTTCAAGTTAAAGGGTGATAAGTCATTGAAGTTGGCAGAACTGGTTGAAAAAGCAGTTAATGCAGAATAAGTCATCTTGAGCTTTATAAATAGGGCCAGACAGAACAAGACCAAAGAGGTTTTACTGAACTTATATAGGACTCCAAATTAGCCTCAGCTATGGCATTGTGTCCACTTCTGTATGGAACATTAGGAAGGACATGAAGACTTTGGAGAGATTACAGAAAAGATTCACGAGCATGGTTCCCAGGATGAGGAATTTCAGTTTGGAAGACGGACTTGGGAGAATTTGGGCAATTCTCCGCGAGAAGAGAAGGTTAAGAAGAGATTCGATAGAGGCATTCAAAATCACGAGGGGTCAGGACAAAGTGGCTACGTGAAAGGATTGAGAACAAAAAGGCACACATTTAAACCTACTGGCAAAAGAAACAAAGGGGATACAAGGAAAGAGCTTTTTCACTCAGTGGGTGATTGAGGTTCAGATGACGTGGCCAGTTCAACAAAATAAAGAAAAAGGGTTCAATCAAGGTTTTCAAGAGGAAATTGGAGTACTACGTGAAAAGGAAGAATCTGCAGGGTTACTGGCAGAAAACCGGGAAATGGCACTAAATGAGTTGCTCATTTGGAGAGCCTGCAGAAACAATGGGCTCAAAGGCTTCCTGCTGTACTTCTGAGGTTGGGGTTGCAGCATGTTGTTGAGTGCAGTGCAGCAGGACTTGGACTTGAAACTAGGATTCTGTTTTTATACACTGAGGCTGCCAAACCTGCAGAGTTTTTCCAGTTTTTTCTGCTTTTCTCTCAGATGGCCAACACTTGCAGTATTTCACTTTTGAATTTCTCTCCAGATGTGGCTGTGCCACGACAGTGTTGGATAGCTCACAATTACTACACTGCGTGACTGAAGCTGGGAAGTTTCTACACAACTCCAGAGCACAATCTTGTTAACATACTCTGCAAATAAAATGATTCAGATTTACCTTCCCCCTCCTAAGAACAGGAGGCCAAGTGCCATATGCGATGCCATGTGAAAGCCGTAGTTCATCTCTCCTCCGGTTCTTTTATGCATGAATCGACAGAACTGGAGGACTTTCAGATTCCCAGTGCCTGCCATCACCAAGGCAAGGGAAAGCAGAACAACACTCAAACACGTTTCCAGGTTGTGGTGACCAGCCTGTGAAGTTGAAAGGTGACACCTAAGTCAGTCTAAAACGGTGAGAACGTCAGTGGAGTAGCTCCTTTACCCTGTGTAAGCCCCCACTAAGTCCAGTTAGTGTTTTTTCGAGACTTGAAAAGTTAACTATGCTTTTGTGCCCAGGTGCTGCTAGAGCTGCTGAGTTTCGCCAGCAATTTTTTTTTTTGTTTCAGATCTATACAGCATCCACGGTTCTTTTATTGCATGACTCATTTTCTTTTATTCGCCTTGCAAAGAAGTAGTACCTCTCCTTGACTGTGCTGCAAAGTTCGCTCCAACTTTCCTTTGATGTGGGAGTTGCACTGTGCAGTCCCTTTAAGATAGACTGGCTTGGCCTCTTGAAGGTGTCATTGCTTGTGCGAGACCTATTTGTTCACTGTGCACCTAGCTGCCTGCGCAGCTGAAAGGAAACACTGCTGAGCACATCTGGTCAGGTGGACTAGTGCTTGGCCTGTCCAAACAGGGCCTTTGAATCCATGGTTTGGAAGTATAAGTGAGCAAGATGAGCTGCACCAATAATACCTTGCAGCTTGCTTGAATCCATTTATTGCAGTGCCTTTGACAGTATTCTTTGTTACTGATGAGATGTGGGTGTCACTGACAAGGTCAGCACTAACTACCTTAACCACAGCCATGGTGGTGAGCTGCTTTCTTGAACTGGGCAGGGAGGGAGTGCCAGAATGGTGAATAGGGTTCTAGTTTAGCTGTGGCATTGTGTCCACTTCTGAATGGCAGAGTAGGAAGGATGTCAAGGCTTTGGAGAGATTACAGATAAGATTCACGGGGCATGATCTCAGAATGAGAAACTTCGTTTTGAAGACGGACTTGGGAGAATCGGGACGATTCTCCTTGAAAAGAGAAAGTTAAGAGGACATTCGATAGAAACATTCAAAATCACAGGGCATCAGGACAGAATGCTGGGGAGAAACCGGTCCCACTTGTGAAAGGACTGAGAATAAGGCGGCCCAGGTTTTAAAACCTATTGGCAAAAGAAACAAAGGGGACACAAGGAAAAAGCTTTACCACTCAGTGTGTGATTGAGGTTCAGATGACATAGCCAGTTTAACAAAATAAAGAAAAAAGGTTCAATCAAGATTTTCAAGAGGGAGTTGGAGTATTATGTGAAAGAATCTGCAGGGTTACTGGCAGAAAATGGGGGAATGGCACTAAATGAGTTGCCCATTTGGACAGCCTGCAGAACCAGTGAGCTGAAAGACTTCCCTCTCCTTCCACTGGGGATAGCAAGAACTGTTGATGCTGGAGTCAGAAATAACACAGTGTGGGCCTGGAGGAACACAGCAGGCCAGGCAGTATCAGGGGAACAGGAAAGTTGACGTTTCAGGTCAAGAACCTTCTTCAGAAATGGGGGAGGGGGAAGGGAGCTGGGAAATAAATAGAGAGGAGGGGTGGGGTTGGGGAAAGTAGGTGGGATGGTGATAGGTGAGCGCAGGTAGGGATTGGTCAGTGAGGTGGGACAAGCGGATAGGTGGGAGAGAAGATGGACAGGTTGTGTCAGGTCAAGGAGGCTGGGATGAGAGGGAAGGTTGGTCATGGGATGATGCCGTGGGTGGGGAGATTTTGAAGCTAGTAAAGTCAACATTGAGACCATTGGGCTGTTCTGATGCATCTGCTGCCCTTGTCTTTCTAGACAGTAGCAGTCATGGGTTTGGCGGTTGCTGTTTTATGCTGGATAGTGTCAAACTTCTTCAGTATTGGTGGAGCTGCACTCATTCAGACAATGGGGAGTTTTCCATCACACTCCTACCTTGTGTCTTGTAGACAACGGACCGCATTAATATGGCTAGTTCAACACAGTTTCTGATCAACAGTAACCCCAGTATAGTGGGGAATTCAGCAGTGATAATGTAGTTAAATGTTAAGGGGTGATGGGTGCATTTTCTCTTATTGGAAATGATCAATGCATGGTACTTGGGTGTTATAAAGATCATTTTCTAGTTACAGACACAAGCCTAGATATTGTTTGGGTCCTACTGCATTTGGACATGGAATGCTTCAGTATCTGAGGAGTTACAAATGTGCTGAACATTGTGCAATGATTGGCAAACATCCCTCTTCTGACCTTATGATAGAGGGAAGGTTATTTGATTAAGTAGCTGAAGATAGTTGGGCCTAGATCACTACCTGGAGGAACTCCTGCAGTCGGCATAGATATAAAAAATAGGTGGAAGAATAGACCATTCGGCCCTTTGAATCTGCTTTACCATTCAATTTGAACATAGCTAATCGCTCAGCTTAATACCCTGTTCCCACTTTCTCCCATACCCTTTGATTCTTAGAGTTGTTTCCAAAGGGTATCAGTGTGGGGATGAGGAGCATTCTTTTCAACCAGGTGGTCATTACGTTTGGGAATGCATTGCCTGAAAAGGCGATGGATGCAGATTCAATAATAACTCTCAACAGAGTGTTTGAGATATAACTGATAAGGGAATAATTTTGTGGGGCTACGGGGAAAAGCTGCTTCCATTCGCTGCCAATATGCCAGGGCCAGCAAAGAGATCAACAGATCTGTAGTCTATCAGGACGGTGCCATCAACTTAGAGTGTAACAGGAAGCTGCAACAGTCTCAAACATTCTTTCCAAAATTAATGGAATCCAAATAAAGTCACAATCACGGATACTGACTGTTGAACTTCTTACAATTTATTTGAACTGCGTTTTGCATTTTTATATGTTATCTTAATGTGGGACATCCTCAAAAGGTAGAGACAGTGGGTTCTTTCACCTCAGGATCATTTTAATTGATGGTGTAGACAGTCCCCTGTGGCTGCATGGTCCCTCTTTCAAACGACTTTGGCTACATTCATGAACATTGACTTCAAGGGAAATAATTCTACCCGAACTGCTCAGGCTTGATAATGAGCACAAAATACAAGAAGCAATACAAACCATTCAATGCTGCAACTGTGAACTGATCACAAAATACAAGAACAAGAGATTTAACTTACCAGTGCTGCCGCAGGCGAAGAGACAGATTCCAGAAACATTTTCACATATTTGTACTAGAAATGAAAAACAACAGTTAACGACAGTCTGACGCAGAGATAGTCACTAGCACATTGATTGAAAACTGCAACCAAATAAAAACAAAATGACAAAAGCTTCAGGAAATTCATGATTGAAATTAAGACCTACCAGACAATTGAATGCTGCTGCATTAGATGAACCTGCAAATCGAAGGCCCACTGCCATACAGGCACCAGCAATAATGTTAATATGAGCTTGTCTGTAAGATAGTGAGAAGATTGCAGTACAAATTACTCAGAGGATAGGCAACAATTTATTTGCATATCTTATTTGACTGTTAGACCTAATTCCTTTTGACATGTTGCCAGGAATGAAGGGGCTCCAGGTTTTGAAATAACCTATGGTGAAGGAGTAGAGTTCAATTTCAGTCCCCACATTTTCTCCTACTGATGGTGGTGGTGGTCACTGGGGAGTGGAGGGGAGACCAGGTGACCTTTGATTTGTGAAATCAAACTTTCCTTGGTTGGCAAATCGTCCACGTCAATTTGTGTTGATAGGATTAGAATTCTTTGAGGAGGTAAAGCAGACAAGCTATTTGGATCTCCAGAAGGCCTTTGACGAGGTGCCGCCAGTGTCCTGCTAAATAAGGTAAGAGCCTGTGGTTTCAGGGGCAGGTATTTGCATAGATAGAGGATTGGCTGACTGGGAGAAGCCGAAAATGAGGACAAAGGGTTCTTTCTCATGATGATGGCTGGTGACTAATGGAGTTCCACAAGGGTCAGTGTTGGGACCACAACTATTCACATTGTATATTAATGATCTGGACAAAGGAACTGTGGGCATTGTTGCTAAGTTTGCACAAAGACAGGTGGAGTGACAGGTAGTGTTCAGGAGGCTGCAGAAGGGCTTGGACATGCTAGCAGAGGGGCAAATAAGTGGCAGATGGAATACAATGTGGGAAAGTGTGCAGTTATGCACTTTGGTAGGAAGAATAAAGGTATAGACTATTCTCTAAATGGAGAAATGTTTTGGAAATCTGAAGCACAAAGGAACTTAGGAGTCCTAGTTCAGGATTCTCTTAAGCGTAACTTGCAGGTTCAGTTGGAAATGCTCAGCAAGCCTGGCAGCATTTGTGAAGAGAAATCAGACGAAGTGTCAGGGCTGGTGACCCTTCTTCAGAATTGTCCCTACCTTTTGAGGATGTCCCACATTAAGATAACATATAAAAGTGCAAAATGTAGGTCAAACAAATTGCAAGAAATAGTTCAACAATTAGCTCTGAGGAACGGTCACCAAACCCGAAAAGTTAACTCTGATTTCTCTTCACAGATGCTGCCAAACCTGCTGAGTTTTTCCATCAACTACTGCTTTTGTTTCTGATTTACAGCATCTGTGGTTCTTTTGGTTTTTATGCAGGTTCAGTCAACAGTTAGGGAGACAAATGCAATGTTTACACTCATTTCGAGATGGCTAGAATGCAAGAGCAGAGATGTACTGCTGCGGGTGCATAAGGCTCTGATCAGGCAGTATTTGAAATACTGAGAGGAATTTTGGGCCCCATATCTGAGAAAGGATGTACAGGCCTTGGAGGAGGTCCAAAGGAGATTTACAAGATGCAATAACAGATATTGTTGGAAAAACCCAGCTGTGGAGAGAAAGCAGAATTAACATTTCAGGTCCAGTGACCATTCATGAGAACTGGTTGTAAACGGGAAAAGATTGGTAAGTAAGATGATTGGGGTTGGGGCGGGGGGGGCAAGTAAACCTGGAGATGGAGCCCAGAGAGAGACAGTTGGGCAGACAAAGGATAAAGGTCAGCCTGGGAGAATGAACAGTCATTAGCCGCAGACAATGGGTTGTGGTAGCAGCCCATGTGAAGTTTATAAGAATGTTCTTGGGAATGAAGGGTTCGTCATATGATGAGTGATTGAGAACTCTGGATCTGTACTCAATGGAGTTTAGAAGGATAAGGGGGGTATCTCATTGAAACTTTTGAAATATTGAGAGACCTGGATCGAGTGGACGTGGAGAAGGTATTTGCATCAGTAGGAAAGACTTGGAGTTCTGGGCACAGCCTCAGAGTGAAGGGACAACCCCTTAGAACTGAGATGAGGAGGAGTTTCTTCAGCCAGAGGGCTGTGGAGGCCAAGATATTGAGTATACTTAAGACAGTGATAGATAGGTTCTTGATTGGTAAGGTGATCAAGGGTTATGGGGAGAAGGCAGGAGAACAGGATTGAGAAACATATCAGTTATGACTGAATGGCAGAGCAGACTCAATGGGCTGAATGGCCTAATTCTGCTCCTTTACCTTATGGTCTCATGGTGTTAAGCTCATAAGGGATAGGATCCAATCACTGGAGCGGTGCAACTGGCTGGAAGCAGGCCAGAATGTTCAGCGATTAATATCCAGGTTGTGTGAGGGGTGGAATGGGAGAATGTAACAACTATACAACAAGTGGTTACACAAAGCAGCTATATCAGAAACTCTGAATTTGGGAAATTGTACCTTAAGCCGACAGGCACACGCTTATCAACTGAAATGCAGTATTACGTCTTGGATCCATGAACCATTTATGTAATATTTAACAAATGACAAATAACAGAGGGAAAATAAGGAAAGCTTCACCTTACCATGTTAGGAAACTGAGGTGGAAAAATTGAAAAATAGGTTTTGCGGATAATGCAAAATGTTTCAAACACGTGCAGGTCTGTCAGTAGCAGTTATGTATATTGCACTCTGACTCAGTGGAAATCACTGTTTAAACCGGCCCTTGTGACACCCCGACCAATAGTGCATTAGGTAGGGTGTGTGTGTCTGTGTCTTTCTGCGTGGCTGTGTCTGTGTGTGTGTGTCTGTTTTTAACGTACAAATTTTCATCCTGACAAGCATATCAGAGGTAAACTATTCCATTATAACTTTCAATCATTTATTTAAAACCATTACAAACAGTAAATCCATTGAAATCGCCTTCTGCAATTTTAGTAACAAATGCAATGATGCACAACATCAGTTGAAACTGAAAGATGAAAATAACGAAGGCCTTACAGCATAACTTGCAACTAACATGGAGTGTTGTCGTTTCAAAAGCCTTTTATCTTTAAATTCAACTTACAATTATTATTTCCTGTTCTATTTTGATTCCATCACTACTTCTACATCACTTTCCGATACTCGCAGTTCAGACTAATATGGGTGAATCATACCAGGAACTTCTTCCTCTGAGTAATCTGACAGAAAATCACCTCCAACCTCCCTTGTCAAACTACTTCAGCAAAGTGAGCCACATAGTTTCAGCTAATCACACATTGATCAATCAGATGCACTTAGAAGAGAGTCTCAAAGGAGGAGGGAAACGTAAAATGTGTCACCTTAATTCTTTTTCATTTGAAAAATAGATCACCTCTCATTTGATTTTCTTTTTAGGCTGATGATAAGTCAGTTCGGGGCTGAAAACAACATCCATTCACGAACCAAACGTGACTGATGTGTGGAATGATTTTCCAGGTTGTACAGTGAGGGCAAGAGCTCTCAAATGGGGCTTTTGCAGGGTTTACTGAAGGTGGGAGTTGAACGGGCTTAATGCTCTACTTCACATGTGATGCTGAGAACCAGCTGCATGCTTAAACCCTCTTGCTGGCGTTAACGTTCTGTGAAACATGCAGACACACTCTATGCTCATAGAGGTTTTACAGCGGAGCCTCCCAAAATCTGTTCCACATTTGAGGTTTTGAATACTTGCTGTCACCCACACAGTGTGAACCAGTGTGGACGGAGGAGCAAAGCAGAGAGACTGGGGTGTGGGAAGAGAAGGGCAGATTGCCTGGTTAAAGATGGTAGATTGTCAGCCTGGTCTGGTCTGGTCCACGTGTGATGGCCGACCCACAGACAGGTGGTTGGCTCCTACCTGCCCTCTCAGGTGGCCTTGCAAAGGCAAGTTTCGAGGTCAATGAAGAATTGGCAGCAAATGCTGGCCTTCCCAGCGAGGCCCACCAGCTAGTCATCTCTCACTACTGGTTGTGAGTCACTATAATGCATGGGTTGGCTATGGCATTTCCTACATGACAACAGGGACCACCTTTCCAGAGTGTGGCAATGCTTATTGGCACAGCTTGAAGTTGTAAGCTTTTTTCAAATAAATATGAATATTCCTTCAATCTGTGAAACAGGGCATCAGCAACAGTGGTCTGTCAAGATGAGATTCTGGTATATTATCTCTGGGACACCAAAGTCTGGTACGCAGGTCTGACAGAGTGTTAGAGATAAAAGGTACTGCAGATGCTGGAGAATCCAAGATAACAAGCGTGGGGCTGGATGAACACAGCAGGTCAAGCAGCATCATAGGAGCAAG
>JAHRHZ010000039.1:27634691-27748714 GCA_024137785.1 Ginglymostoma cirratum
GCCTAAACCCTTCATCAGAAAAGGTTTAGGCCCGAAACGTCAAGTTTTCCTGCTCCTATGATGCTGCTTGAGTTACTGACAGAGTGTTAACAGCTGCGAGGACCCTTTAAATCCTTGCGCTTTTTTAATGGTGAGCTTGGTCTGAATGGACTGAACGTGGAGGCAGATTCCAGCTTCAAAAAGGTCAGTGCTTTTTATCAAAAGCCTCTGTTACTCAAACAGCCACCCCACCCTGCACTGCTCTCATAACGCTCCACCCTTTACTGCCACTCTCTCGAATCTGCGATGGCCAAGTGGTATTGTCGCAAAACTAGCAATCCAGAGAATCAGGTAATGTTCTGGGACCAAAGTTCAAATCTTGGCCATGGCAGATGGTGGAATTTGAATCCCATAAAAATAATCTGGAATTAAGAGTCCAATGATGACTGTGCGACCACTGTTAATTGTCGCAAAACCTCATCTAGATCACCAAAGTCCTTTTGGGAAGCAAACTGCCATCCTTATACAGACTGGCCGACAAGTGACTCCAGACCCACATCAATGTGGTTAACTTTTAACCACCCTCTGAAATTGCCCAGCAAGCCACTCTGTTGTATCAACTGCTAGCAAGCGAAAAAGGTGTGAAATCAAATGGACCATGACTAAAGTACGGGAAATGACAATAACAAAAACAGTCCTGTGGGCTCTGCAAAGTCCTTTTCACTAATTTCTAGGGCTCACGGCATAAGTGGGAGAACTATCTCACAGATTAGTCAACCAACAGTCAAACCTCCTTCCCTTCAGCACTCTGGATGTACCCACAGCACATGGACTGCAGCGGTTCGAGAAGGCAGCTCACCATCACCTTCTCAAGGGCAACTAGAGATGGGCAAGAAATGCTGGGCCCAGCCAGCAACACCCACAGCCCATGAATGAATGAAAGAAAATTTCACTCTGACTTGATCTGAATGCGTCAATGAATTGATCATCTCAAAAGATAATTGTACCATGTACCAGACTCTCAAAAAACAACTTGCACTATAAACAAGCTTAAACAGAAGCAGTTTAGTTGTCAATTTAGTATGCTAATAAATCTCTCAGAGCATGCACTCTCCGAAAATGAGAAGTTTGTTTTTGCTCAAGATTTCAAATTAGTGTGCCTCATCCTGCACTAACTAAGCAGACATACTTGCGAAGACAAAACGTTGTGGAGCTGGATGAACACAGCAGGCCAAGCAGCATCAGAGGAGCAGGAAAGTTGACGTTTCGGGTCGAGACCCTTCTTCAGAAAAACTTGTGGAGTTTGAATTCCTTCATTACCTCACCATAAATCAACATTCAACATGGATATGGAGACCCCAAAATGCTCCCAGCAGACCTGGTGTATAGATACTGTGGAACATGCATCAGCTTTATACCTTTCATATGAATGGCTGGTAGCAGCGTGCAAAGTAAAGGTAAAGCTAATAAAGAGATTGGAGTGGTCATACTCAACAAACGCGATTACATCAATAAAGTGCCCTGCTTAGTGTCAGTTGCAAATTCATATCTACAGGATGATTGCACAGCAACACTACACATGATCACACAGCAACACTAAACAACTGCACTTCCCAGTCGCAAACCATTTCAACTTCCCCTCCCATTCCTCAGACGACATGTCCATCCTGGGCCTCCTGCAGTGCCACAACGATGCCACCCGAAGGTTGCAGGAACAGCAACTCATATTCCGCTTGGGAACCCTGCAGCCCAATGGTATCAATGTGGACTTCAAAATCTCCCCTTCCCCTACCGCATCCCAAAACCAGACCAGCTTGTCCCCGCCTCGCTAACCTGCCCTTCCTCCCACGTATCCCCTCCTCCCACCTCAAGCCGCACCCCCAGCTCCTACCTACTAACCTCATCCCGCCCCCTTGACCTGTCCATCCTCCCTGGACTGACCTATCTCCTCCCTCACTCCCCACCTACACTCACCTTTACTGGCTCCAATCCCGCCTCTTTTGACGTGTCTGTCTCCTCTCTGCCTATCTTCTCCTCTATCCATCTTCTATCTGCCTCCCCCTCTCTCCCTATTTATTTTAGAATCTCCTTCCACTCCCCCATTTCTGAAGAAGGGTCTAAGCCCGAAACGTCAGCCTTCCTGCTCCTCTGATGCTGCTTGGCCTGTGTTCATCCAGCTCTACACCTTGTTATTTAACACTCAACAGTAAGCTGGTTACGTATTTGTTAGACTTATCCTTATCCTGGTGATACACGCGATTGGATTCGTCTTCACAGCTCAGTCTCCAACAATGCCCAAGAAACACAAAAGCGACGTTCCTTTACATCCTATTTCACCGACAACCGGCTCTGCACAACATGAATTGGCCAAAAGGCTGAGGGAGCTGCTGCAACCAATTTGAAATGAGTTTTCCACATACACTGCAAAGGATATTTAAACACTACATATTGAGAACAACAGTGTCCATGTGATCTTCAACAGTGCTAGCTTCCTCAGCAGTGTACCACTCAAGGAAGCCATTAACATTTTCACAATATCACTAGATCCTAACAATTTAGATACTACCAGTGCCTGAATCTATTTCCATTTAACTCATGAAGGATGCAGCATGCACAATTGAGTCCAGATTAAACGACACCATGTACACCCGAATAAATGGCATTGCCACATGATGCCCTTTATGCCCAAATCTTGCTAACATTTTTTCGGGTTACCATGGGAAATGAGTGTTTGATGGAGAATGCCAAACCTCCTACCTTTTTTACATTCTTCCGATGCCTAGATTATGAGTTTACAGTATTTGAATCTGCACTTTCATCAAAGAATTTCTTAACACAGCTTAAACTCAATCCTGCGCTGACATGCACCACTGAAATGGAGCAATAAAATGAGCTCACTTTTCTCGATGAGAAATCTGCCAATGGGCTCTCAACCACACTCGAAAGTCTATGTTTATGTACATATTGGAATTTCTCCAGTTTGCATGCTACAAGCTCCTAGTTACTGGGTAACCCCACAAATAGATCAGCTGCTCACTGCGTAAGCTTGATGCTGAGGTACAGCGAATCAAAACTCTCCTGTGAGATATTGGGTACACCAATCGAATCATCAAATGCTGTATGCTGCACAAATTTACTTAAGATCCTATGGCCACCACCTCTGGCCCTGAATGGTATCTGGTTTACCCGAAAGGGAAATGTCTTAATTTAAATAATTGAATCTAGCGTCTCAGGCTGCTATCTTGCAGTAAACATACAAATGGTTTTCTCTGCCAGTAGGATACTGCTGCAAAGCCCAAAAAGATGTTTTGCCTTCTACGTAAATGAGCAATGCGATAGATGGGTTTCAGCGCCAATGCGATGCCAGGGAAGTATTCACATTATTTACTCATGACCTGGAAAGTGGTATCGAAAGTCATATAGCCAAATCCGTCGAAAACACAAAGTTAGGTGGCATTTTAACCAGATGATAGCATAAAATTACAAAAGGATATGAATAGAGTAAGTGAATGGGCACAACTGTGGCAGATGGATTTCAATGTAAGCAAGTACGAGGTTGTCCATTTTGGACTGAGAGAGGATAGATCAACGTACTTTCTAGATGGCATGAAGTCAAATACACTGGGTGTCCAAAGAGACTGGCGAGTTCAGGTGCATAGTTCTTTAAAATGTCATGCCCACGTACAGAAAATAATCAAGAAATACAATGGAATGCTGGCCTTTATACAAAGAGGATTGGACTATAAGGATGCAGAAGTTATGCTGCAGCCACACAAAACACTGGCTACACTTGGAGCGCTACGAGCAGATCTAGGCAGCAGACCCTCAGAATGGTATATTGGCCTTGGAGGGAGTATAACTTAGGTTTACAAGAATGATACCTTGTCTTCAGGGTTCACGGTACCAGCAGAGATTATACAAATTGTATCAGTTTTCTCTAGAATTTAGAGTGATCTGATCCAAGTCTTCATGATATTAATAGGAAAAGACAGGGTAGATAAACTATTTTCACTGGTTGGGGATTCTAGAACTAGGGGGCATAGTCTCAGAATTAGGGGTGGACCATCAGGAAAGACGTTAGGAAGCACTTTTATACACAAAGCCTGAAAGGGGTTTGGAATGCTCTTCCACAAACGGCAGTGAATGCTAGATCAGTTGTTAATTTTAAATCTGAGATAGATAATTTTTGGTTAAGCAGAAGATATTAAGGGATATGGGCCACAGGCAGGTAAATGGAGTTCGGTCACCGATAGGTATTGTTCTCACTGAACGGTGGAACATAGTTGAGGGGCTGAATGGCCGACTCCGTTCCCTATATAAGGCTTAGTTCTTATCACCTGGTGGACCGTATCAAACAACACATCCCTTTGACCATTCATAGTGGGCGTTGTGCTCAACCAGCCCATGTCTGCAAAGCCCAGAACACCAATGACCAACATTAGATGGTGACCTAAATGAGGACTGGGAAGTTTACAGGACACAGTAAAGGAAGACCAAAGGACTGATAAGGAAGAACCGAATGGAAATACAATCTAGCAAAATACATAAAAAACAGACCTTTAATGTTCCTATTGGCATATTAAAAATCAACTAAGACAATTCTGGGCCTATTAAAAGCACAGTAGGAAGAATTTACAATGGGGGACAGAGAAAAGGCAGAGAAGATAAATTATTAATTGGTATTTGTTTTCAGTGAGAAATCTCCCAGAATTAGAGATCCAAGTGACTAGCAAGGGTTAGGAGTTGAAGGAAATTAGTATAAGGAAGAAGATTGCAGTGGAAAAATTGATGGGGCTGAAAGTTGATACATCCCCAGGGTCTGATGGTCTATATCACACAGTGTTGAAAGAGGTGGAAATAAAGGCAGTGGATGCTTTAGTAAACATCTTCCAAAATCCTATTGATTCTGGATTGATTCCTGCAAATTGGAAGTTAACAAATGTCATCCCATAATTTAAGGTGGCAGCAAAAGAAGAAACAAAAAACTACAGACCTACCAGTCTTACATCAGCGGTAGTTAAAATGCTACTGTCTACAGGACATAATAAATGGAAACTGGACAAAAAAATAATCTGATAGGACATTGCATGGGTTTGTGAATGAAAAGTCATGCTTGTTGCAGCTTTTTGAGAATCTAACTTACGAAGTAGGAAAAGGGGAGTTGGTGGATATGGCATATTTGCATTTTCAGAAGGCTTTTGATAAGGTCCTTCCCACATGATGTTGGTTAGCAAAATTAAAGCATGTGGTAAAGGAAGTGATGTGTGAGCATGGATTAAGGACAGACTAAAAGAGAGGAAACACAGAGCAGGAATAAATGGGTCATTTTCCATTGGCATAGAGAGTAATGAGGTTCTGTCAGAATGAACACTTGGGCTCCAGCAAGTCACAATGTACTTCAATGATTTGGATGTGGGGACCAAATGTAATACTTCCAATTTTTCACTGATAAAAAGCTGAGCAGGAATGTTGTGAGGAAGACGTAAAGTGTTTTCCGGAAGATTCAGACAGGCTTTGTCATTGGGTAAGAACATGACTGATGACATTATGATGTGAGATTATCCACTTTGGTGGGAAGAACAGATTTGCAGAGTATTTCTTCACCAGTAAAAGGTTGAAAAATGTTAATATGTACAAGAATTTGGGTGTTCCTTGTCAAGAAATCACAGAAGGCTAATGCGCAGGTGCAATGAGCTGTTAAGAAGGCTAATGGAATGTTAGCCTTTATCACAAGAGGATGGGAGTACAGGAATATTCAAGTCTTACTTCAATTGTATCGGAGCTCAGTTGGAGTGCACTGTGCATTGTGTGCAGTTTTAGTCGCTTTATCTCGGGAAAAGACATTATTGCCATCAATGGAGTGCGACAAGGATTCACCAAACTTCTTCCTGGGACAGGGGTACTGTCCTATGAAGAATCATTGGGCAAACTGGGCCCTGTATTCTGTCTACAGTTTCGAAGAATGAGAGCTGACCTCATTGAAGCCTATAAAGTACTTACAGATAGGGTAGATGCAAGCGTGGGGTTCTCTTGGTTTGGGAAGTCTAGAACCAGAAGCATAATTTAAAAATAAGGGAAACGCCATTTACGATTCAGATGAGATCTTTTTTTCCACTCAGGTGGTTGTGAATCTTTGCGATTCTCTATACCAGAGAATTTTGAAAGATCAATTTCAATCGGCCATGACCATGTTGAATGGCGAAATAAGCTCGACAGGCTGCACAGCCTACTCCTGTTTCTGTGTGACTCCAGAAGTTAATTAAGTTAAATTTATCAATCAAACTTAAATTTCATGAGCTTGTGTCCCCAGTGGATTAGCCTGGGCCTCTGGATTATTGATTAGGTGACATTACCATCTATCAGTATTTTCATGATGTTGAGTGAGGGACAAATATAAGATGAAACACTGGGGAGTATGTCGCACCTGCTCTTTTTTGAAAAAAGCATCTTCGAAAGCCATCTGAGTTAACAGAGCCTTGGTTTAACAAGTTATTAGAAAGACAACAACCCCAACAGTGCAGCACTCCCTCACTCCAACACCGCAGTGTCAGCCTACATTATGTGCATTATCTGGAATGGGCTTGAATCCAAAAAATACCTTCTGACTCAGATGTGAAACTTCAACCAGCCGAGTCACGACTGAACACCAACATTTGAAATTTTACTTTAAAAAAATAGCCTAAATTTAAACTTACCGCATGGTTTGCAAGTCAACGTCTTCAGCTACTTGCCCATCCGTGGTGTTTAATGAAGCATTGTTCTGTCTAACAATCTATAAGGAAACAAGTGCCAAGTAGAGGTATTATATTGAGGACAAAGAAGCAATATTCTCACTCTAGTAGAGTTAAAACTGCTTCACGATTGAAATATTATACTCCACTATGAAATTTCTTTGCATTAGAATCCAAAATTACTGCTGCATTCAGGTGACATTACTGAAACACTTAACCGTAAAGGCTTTAAACATTCCTGTTTAGTCAAGTATTATATTTGTACCAAAATGTGTCAATTCTGACACCAACACCAATCAAGAAGGTTCACATAATGCAGGAAATGCCAAAGTGGGCTACATTGTCCTGTATGTGTCAAATACATCGAGTGCTATTGCACTTACATTCATCCAGACAAATGGAAAGTATATTATCACAGTCCTGGTTTGTGGTTTGTTGTCAGTGAACAGTGCTTGAGCAGCAAAAAGATGAGCTCGTCTCTCCGTAGAATTCCAAGTCTCGGACCAACTCTTGTTACTATAGTGTTTATTTGTTTGATGCAGGTAAATTTCTGGCCGATGACTAGGAATTCAACAACCAAATGCCGACAAACATTAAGGGGGAATGGTTAGATTCTCCTGTGTTGGAGATGGTCACTTATTTAGTGGATAATGAAATAATCAACACGTAGAAGTGGTCTAATGAACATCCTAATCCTCATCCTCAGTGCAAAAGCCGAGGCCAAAGTATTTGCAACCATTTTGAGCCAGGAGTGCTGAGATTTCCAAACATCAGCAAATTGGATTTACTCTATCAGGACTCGAGAAATGTCTGACAGCTTTGAATCCACCGAAGAGAATCGTCTTCGACAATGTCCCAGCGTTAGTATGAAAGACATGTATGCCAGACCTAACAGCTCTCCAAACCAAGCTGCTTCAGTAGAGCTACAACACTTACAGCTGTCCGGCAATGTGGAAAATTGCCCAGACGTCTCCTGTCGACATCCTGCAGGACAAATCCAATTCAATCATTTATCGCCCTGTCAGTTTTGTCTCAATCATCAGTAAAGCAATGGAAGGTGTGGAATTAAGAAATAACAAGGGGAAGATGACATTGGTCGGAGTGGTCTATTGGCACCTTAACAGTAGTTATATTGTACGGCACAGAATAAATCATGAGATAATGACGGCATGTAAAGACAGCAGTACATTAATCACGGGTGATTTCATTCTTCATGTAGAATGGTAAAACCAAATTAGCAAAAGTAGTCGCAAGGGAAAATTCTTAGAATGTATTCGGAATTGTTGCCTAGAACATGTTGTGGATTCAACCAGGGTTCAGGCTGTTTTGAATCTAGTAATGAGGTAGATTTAATAAATGATCCTAGAGTAAGACATCCCCAAGGCTACATGGCAACATTGAGCATTCAGTCTGAGATCGAGAAATCTGGATTGACAATAACTGTGTTAAATTTAACAAGGGTAATTACAAAGAATTGGGAGGGAGGGCTGGCTGGAATGGATTGGAGAAGAAGTTTCATAGCAAAGACAATTGAGGAACAACGGCAGATGTTTAAGAAAATAGTTTATGGCACATAGCAAAGATCGATTCCAGTGAGACACAAAGATTCTAAGAATGGGATCATGGTTAACCAGGGTAGATATCATCAATTTAAAAATAAAACCATACAGTGTGGTAAAGACTTGTGGAAAGCCAGATGATTGGGAAAGTTTTAAGAAACAACAAAAAGAAACCAAAAGAATAACAAAGAGGGAGAAAATAATCTTGAGGGCAAACTAGCAAGTAATGTCAAGACAGACAGCAAGAGCTTTTTCAAATAAAAGGCAGACAGAGGCCAAAGTGAACATAGGTCCCTTATGAGTATAATAATGGCGAGCAAGGAAATGGCAGAGGATAATGCTTTTTTAATTCATTCATGGGATCGGTGTATCAATCGTTGGGGCAACAATTATTGCCCATTCCAACTGCCCTGGAGAAGGTGGTTACGAGCTGTCTTCTTGAACTGCTGCAGTCCTTGGGGTTTCGGGACACCTGGAGTGCTGTTAGGAAGGGAGCTTCAGGAATTTGACTAAACCACAGTTAAGCAATGGCAATATTATTCCAAGACAGTGAGCATTGCGTTTCAGAGAGGAACGTGCCTGTGATATTTCCATATATCTGTTGTCCTTGTTGCAGGTTTAAGAAGTGATGTCAAAGGAGGTTTGGTAAGTCTACACCTTGTAGACACTGTTGCCATTGTATGTTTGTGCTGAAGGGAGCGATTATTGAACTAGGTGGAGGGATTGTCAATCAAGAGAGCTGCTTTATCCTAGAAGGTATCAAGCTCGTTACGAGTGACTGGAGCTTAAGTGAAGAGCATTCCATTAGATTTCTGCCTTGTAGGTAGTGCACAGGCCTTAGGAATCAGGTAGTGAGTTAGTTGCCACAGGATTCCCACCTCTGGCAGACACAGTACAGTTGCGGTCAATGGTGACCCCGCTCCCCGGCCCCACCCCCCAGGTGCAGACAGCAGGGTATTCAGTGAAGGTATGCCTTTGACCATCAAGGGGCACCAAGGAAGGCGCTCTCTTATTTGAGATCCTCATTGCCTGCCCAGTCTGAGTGTCTTTCCATGCAGTCACACCCCCTCTTGCTCCTGACCACTGACCAAATCACAAGACCCTTTCCCAAGTATGAGATTTGCATTGATCCTGAAGTAAATTGTTGAGGTGACTTTTCCTCTCCCTAATGTGCTGCAGTATCAGCCTCCAGCTCACTGACCCTGAGCTGAAGTGATTGCAGCCACAGGCGCCTATTTCAGATGTGTTTGCCTTGGATCACATGGGTGTCCAGAAACTCCCACATTCTACAATCACAGAACATCAGCTGCCCTGCCAACTTTACGGTGTGTTATGGGACGAGTGATTCTTTCTTAGACAGCATCTTCAAAGCTCATGTCCAGTATCATCTAGAAGTACAAGACCAGCGAATACACGTGAGGCACGATCAATGCAGTTCTGCTCCAGCATTGTAACTTAGAACCATATCACCATTCCCTCACTGTCACTGGGTCAAGATCCTGTAATTGCTCCCGTAACAGCACTGTTCGCGTGCCTACACTGAATGAACTGCAGTGGTTCAAGCACCTTACCTCTGCCTTAAGGATTAGCAGTAAATGCGATACAGGAACCCAATGAATTAATTAAAAAGAACAAACACCAAGGACAAAACAGTACTCAATCTTTCACCTTTGTCCCCTACTGTAATCTTCAGCATCAAAGGCTGAAGGACACAAATCCTGAAGCATCTGTTAGTTAGGATGTAATGTTCCTATTGACTAATCCAGTTTCAATGCTAACTGCGTCAGGAACCATAATTTGCAACATACTAGTTATCTCGCAAGGTAACAACAAGGTCAACTAAAGCAAAATTTTCACTGAAACAAACAAACGTTACAATTGTGATGATGATCACAGGAAATAGGAGAATAAAAGGTGGAAGGGAATTAAAGGGAGTGGGAGAGACAGTAAGAGAAAAACAGAGGGGGAGAACATAGGTGAGGGGACGAGGGGATGAAGGCTTCAGAAAAAAGGGATTAAGAGAGAAAGACAGGAAGAAGAGAGAGAAGAAGGGAAATGAACAGAAAAAAATGTGAGAGAAAACAAGGTAGAAGATAAAAGGAAGGTAGATAGGGTAAGAAAAAGCAAAAAGAGGCAGAGACATTCCAAGGCACTTGTGAATGTTTATGAGCTCACATGTAAGGCAGGCTTCATGACTCCAACTTTATGTGATGAGTTTGAGAGACAGAGATATGATGAATCTCTGAACAGTTGGATGAATAAGTGCACATTACGTTCCCACAAACAGCAACATCACCAGTTACAAAATTTTAGAAATTACCGCTAAAAAGCATTTACTTCCAACAACTCTAAAATCCTGAGGAACAAAAACAAAGCTGCTGGAAAAGCTCAGCAGGTCTGGCAGCATTCGTGAAGGAGAAAACAGTTAATATTTCGGGTCCGGTGACCCTTCCTAAAATCCTGAGGTCGACAGAACTGCCTATATGAACTCTGAGCCTAGCTCACTGGAGTAAAGCCCTTCGCTTAGAAACAGATGTGGAAGCTCCTCAGTTTCATGATCTTGACTGCTGTCCTTATTTATCAGGCAAATTTACTTATCCGATTCTAAGCTTTGAAGTGGAATTTCCATTCTAGATATGATCTGATCGATTAAAACACAAAGTCCTTGCATAATCTACCTTTCACCCAAACGCGTAGGTGCTCTCCATCCTACTCAGCTGTAGGAAGATGCAGTGTCTTAGCAATCTACATGGTTTAACGGAGCTGTCACTGCAGTGATAGCACTTGCTGAGTTTAAAACATTATGCAAACTTTGTAAAATGCCTCATCATACTGGTAAGACAGGTCACTAATTATTTTACCCAAAACTCAACTCTCCACCAACGCATATTCTTGCTTTTCTTTGACAATAAAGGTTGCTTATAATTAGTCACATTCCAGTGCACCTTAAGAATGCTACGTAATGGAAGAGCATCACTGAGATTTCCACTCTACGTGGGTGGTCATTAAACAAACTAATAGTTCAACTGCAGTAGTAAATGGGTGCACTGGAATCTTCCTCAGTCTAATTGTACAAGAGACAATTTCCATTGCATTTAAGTAAATAAAAAGTGTTATTGGCTATTACGTAAAATGGCCTGTAGATTCCAAGATGCGCTTCACACCTCCAAGTACTGTTTAAAGTCTGTCTGAAGACTACATTATGTTAGGTTTACTCTTTCGGCGATGGAACATCCTGCCAGTAGTGGATTAGCTGCCATTTACACATACACACGTGTTTCCTTTCAATGAATAAATCAGGTAGCTTCCCCATTCCAGCCTACATCCCACCACAACCATCAATTATGCTCTGCCCCAACGGAAAATCCTGTCAAATGGAAAACCCCTTCAATATGCCTCCTCTGTTTGGGAGGTGACAAACAACTGACTCCAGACTTGGTTCACTGCATTGTTGGAAGTATCGGCCCCTCATGGTGCTGCTGTATAATCCATCCCATCATTCAGTCAAGTTGTTTGTCTTCCTCTCAACTGCTAACTTTCCCCAAACAATAACACAACAGCTTCGTTTTAATTTTTTTCCATCAGGTGCCTCTGCCAGGTATGTTTTCTGAACGTATTCATATCCCATAATGTTTCTCCCTTGCTGCACTGGCGTAAGGACTTTAACATTATTATTGCTGGCTGAGTAATGAGTGTATGCTGATGGAAGTAGGTCACTCAAGTAATTCACTCACTCAGTTCACTCGAGACTTTTCCTGCAAAGAGAGGCTAACTGCACCTCTGAGACAGTGAAGGATTTTTCCAATTGCATGTATGGGACGTGGGTGTTACTGACTGGGCCAGTATTTATTGCTTGTCACTAGTTGCCCCCGAGAATGTGGTGGTGAACTGCAGTCCACCTGCTGTGGGTTGACCCACAATGCCATTAGGAAGGGAATTCCAGTGACAGCAAAGGAACAACAATATATTTCCAAATGAGGATGGCGAGTGGCTTGGAAGGGAACTTGAAGGTGGTGGCATTCCCATGTATCTGCTGCCCTTGTTCTTCTCGATGGAAGTGGTCATGGGTTTGGAAGGTGCTGTTTGAGGATCTTTGGTGAATTTCTGCAGTGCATCCTGAGATAAATACATACAACTGCTGCTGAGCATCGTAATGGATGGAGTGGATGCTTTTGGGCACAGTGCCAATCAAGCAGGCCGCTCTGTCCTAGATGATGTTAAGCTTCATCAGCATTGTTGGAGCTGCACTCATCCAGGCAAGTGTGGAGTATTTCATCACATTCCTGACTTGTGCCTTGTAGATGGTGGGTTTGGGGAGGTAGGAGGTGAGTTACTCGCCACAGTATTCCTAGCCTCTGACGTGCTCTTGTAGCCACTGTTTGGGAAACTGCTTTGGCTTATCTCCTGTATATACGGTCCTGGTCTCACTACTGTAGAGGAGAGGATGTAGGTGTGATTAACTCTCAGTTTGGTGTTCTCAGTTAAATTGCTATTACTTCAGACTCTCTCATTCAGTTTGGACATAACAGCAGCAGCACCAAGTGACCGTTTGTTGGCGATCGTGGAGTCCAGTTGTGCAAAAGTTTCCACAATCTACAGCATTACATTATTGAGACTGTTACACAGCACTATGGAAATACCATGGACTTCATGATGCTCACTCCTCCTTGGGATGAGAAAATCTGTCTATGTGCCACCGTAGTGAGTACTTGATATGGAATGCACATGCAGCCATCATCAGAAAAGGGCTATGGTTTTTCAGTTAGTCTGACCACATTTTTCACAGAGCCATAGAAAATAATCACTTGCATTTA
Organism: Ginglymostoma cirratum; assembly: GCA_024137785.1. Classification (NCBI taxonomy): domain Eukaryota; kingdom Metazoa; phylum Chordata; class Chondrichthyes; order Orectolobiformes; family Ginglymostomatidae; genus Ginglymostoma; species Ginglymostoma cirratum. Next base: position 27,647,775 of record JAHRHZ010000039.1, read on the forward strand.
TCGAATATTATTCGTCCCATCACACTTTACAGGCAAGTTATTAAAGAAAACGCTACTGGGCCATATGAGGGCAAGTGATCAAAGGCTCAGCAACAAAACAGGTTTAAGATCATAAAGCAGTACATCACAGTACAGGCCCTTCGGCCCATGATGTTGGGCCGACCTATTATCCTACTAAGATCAACTTACCCTGCATACCCTGCATTATACTATCATCCCTGTGCCGATCCAAGAATCGCTTAAAATGTCCCTAATGTACCTGACTCCACTACCACTGCCGGCAGCACATTACACGCACCCACCACTCTCTATGTGAAGAACCTACCTCTGACATCTCCCCTATATTTTCCTCCTATCACCTTAAAATTATGCCCCCTCGTAATAGTTATTTCCGCCCTGGGAAAAAGTCTTTGACTATCTACTCTATCTGTGCCTCTCATCATCTTGTAAACCTCTATCAAGTCACCTCTCATCCTTCTTCACTCCAATGAGAAAAGCCCTAGCTGCCTCAACCTCTCCTCATAAGACGTGCCCTCCAGTCCAGGCAGCATCCTGGTAAATCTCCTCTGCATCCTCTCTAAAGTTTCCACATCCTTCCTATAATGAGACAACCAGAACTGAACACAATATTCCAAGTGTGGTCTAACCAGAGTTTTATAGAGCTGCAGCATAACCTCATGGCTCTTAAACTCAATTCCCCTGCCAATGAAAGCCAACACACTATATGCCTTCTTTACAACCATATCAACTTGGGTAGCAACTTTGAGGGATCTACGAACGTGGATCCCAAGATCCCTCTGCTCCTCCGCACTGTTTTAAGGAGTAACTTAAAAGAGGACAGACAGAGAGGTAATTCCACAATTTAGGACTTTGAGAAAGGTGCAGCCAGCATTGATGGAACAACAAGGTAGGGGTGGAGGTTAGACAGACTTTAGGTTTAGGGTAAAAGTTCGGCACAACGTTGAGGGCCCAAGGGCCTGTACTGTGCTGTACTGTTCTATGTTCTAACAACTAGAAATGACAATGGAGAAAAACTATCGCTGGAGATTCTTGAGAATCAGTGCTCATCAGACAGACAGTGCTCATCATCCCTAAAACACTATCTACAGATCCTCCAGTTTATTTTTCACGAAGTTAGAAAGACATAGCAGCAGCTTTAGTGAGCTCATGCACCATAAAAGGTTTCAAACGTCCTTATCTAGTTTCACCATCAGCGCATGAAAGCAAGGTGCAATTTGCAATCAGCATATCAAGAAAATATTTTAGTTGCTTTTGGAACCACCCAGCTTAGAGGGTCCTGTGGTAGGTTAACAACTTTATACCTTTGGACAGAATAGCTGGATAATTTCTGATCTAAGTGATCAACTACTGAACATTGTATCAAGCATAACATACACTGTCATAAATAATAAATCACGTCTAGATGCAGCTGTAGATTTACTGAAGCACAGGAGGAGGTCAGTCAGTCCATCAAGTCCCTAATCAACAGAAGCCATGTTGTGGGTGTCAGTGTTGGACTGGGGTGGACAAAGTCAGAAGTCACACAACACCAGGCCCAACAGGTTTATTTAAAATCACAAGCTTTTGAGTGCTGCTGCTTTATCAGGTGGTGAAGTGACTTCACCTAACAAAGGGGCTACGCTCCGAAAGCATGAGATTTCAAATAAACCTGTTGGACTATAATCTGGTGTCATGTGACTTCTGACTTAATCGATAGAAGTATGGTTAATCCATTAGAACTCCAAAGGCAGCTGCAAATCATTTCAGTGTTGTAAGGAAGACGGATGCCACCACCAAAATTAAGGGCTCTTAAGATAGGAATTCAAATAAAGGAGGCGGCAAATTGCACATGTCTAAAGGAACAATCATAGCAAGTGAAACCTCTGCAGTAGTGTAGACTCCATGATTCAACCAAAGAAATGGAGACTTCAGTGCCAGATACAGCTCTGGAGGAGGTCACAATGTGGGAGAAATGGAATCGAACTCCAGAAATGTGAAGGAATTTAATTTAGAGGCTTGGCAGAATTGGTCATGAATGGTGGACTATGGGGACTGGGATGGTAGACAAGCTGGATCATGTGGTATAGGGTAGATAGATCAGATATTCGGTCAAAGCCAAAAAGGTAGTTTTGACAATGTGCAAAAAATCCACATTAGCCTGTCAGGACACCATTCACCAATAGAAGGATATTAAACACTGACGCAATTCTGTGATGTATTTCTTTTGTCATGTTTTCTATGAATAATGCAGTCAAAGCCAGATGTCTGAGCGATAAATAAATGACATGCATTTATAGGCTTATTTAAGGTAGCAAAAGATGGCAAGGCATTCCACAGGGGTTGGGATAACTAGGGAGACAGCAAAGGCAACTGAAGGTTGCAAACACTTATCTTTTTCTTCAAAAAATATTAAGCCATCAACAATGGTCACAACAAATTTAAAGTTGTTTTGACTAATTTAGTGAAAAGGTAGTCAATGAAGCATACTGAGCACAGGATTAATGTTCAGACAAACATAGTGAATGAGGAAGAATGGAACTGTGTCTCAATAACTAGATGACAACAGAAACATTGTCTTAGCTCATCCCCAACTAATAGTGAGAACATTTATTTTAACTGTCAGTTGATGAAAGCCACTACTGCACACTGCAAAAGCACAGTCACAGTTTATGTCATTAAGGAAATCTTCGGTTTAGAAGGCAATATTAAAAAGGTGTCATCCATCAGCATTTACAGGATGACTATTCAAACATTTGTGTTTAATATTGTAAACTGAACCACAAGGATGTTATGCTAACAAAGGCAGACAACATACTTCAACTGTAATAAATCTATTTATGCATGCTACTGTACATTGCAGGTTGTAAGATCACAAAGCATGGAGCAATTGTTTGGCCAATAATGTATGCTACCTTCAACAAATGCTGTAGAATGTGTGCTGCTCTAGATCCCTGGAGGCACCAATTTAAGTTAGACACGGAACATAAGAACTAAATCAGATGAAATAAGTATTAATCAACTGATTAGCTTGTGTTAAAGGTCATCAATGTGAATCTCAATTCAGTTTTCCTCTCCACAGTTACTGCCTGATGTGTCATGTGTTCCCAGGATTTCTGACTTTTAGACAGATTCCAGATTTCAAATTTTGTACAAGTTTCAAGTTATTTCCAAATTGCTATCTTTCACGACATTGGCTTGGACTTTGTGGTAAAAAATAACTGAGGCTAATATGCTCACAGTTAGTAAGATGAAAAAGACAGCACCTTCTAGCGACACAGAAATTAGGAGGTTGCTGTCTTAGTTGCTTTGTTCCTTTAAAACTACCTAACATGGATACCTTGTCAAAAGACTCACCTTTTAAACACACAAAGTACGTGAAGTTTCTATATTTACTCACTCATCACATCAGAAAAAATAAGTTTATTTTTCTGCAAGTGGATTTGTAATGGCACGATAAATCTTAACTACTGACCAATAAAACTCCATGCCCCTGAAAATTTACAAGTGTAAAATTTCATTTTGTCAGGTATGAATTATTGTTGGAAGTCTAGAAGAAAAACCTATGGAATTTTTTTGAAATTGCTTCAATCTTTTCTTTCCATCTTTGGCACCTCTCTCCTATCTTTTCACACTCCTCTATTTCCTTTTCTCTGAGTTGCATTTAACTAAGTTTTCTAACTAACAATTCCCAGTTCAGACTACTGCTTAGAAATGATTAAATCTATTTGGCTAATTACATGCATGGGTGCTTGTCCTGTTCACAGAGACACCAGGGTCCCTGTAGAGGGAAAAGCACAAGTTGATTTTTACTCACTGCCAGGGGAAGAAGCTCACAGCAAGTCTGTGGGAAAGTTTGTGTGCAATGAACAGTTGCTGCCATTCATTCTACAGTGACCACAAAACTGGATCCGTATTTCTGCAATGCACTCTTGTACGTAATGTGTCCGTTTCCTTGGTTCTCATGATTTGTTTCTGATTTCCATTCCTGCACTGAAAATTCAGGGTATAATTCCCTGAAAATACTGCCTGAGGCACCTATCTTGCAAAAACCCTGTGTCGCTTCACTGAATTTGTCCTTGGAGGATCAATGTTATTAATCGATCTTGTCTCGGATTCCTGCCCTCACTTCATGCAACTTCCTATCCCCCAATGTGGACAGCACTCAAGACATCCAGATTTTGCATTTCGCTGCCTTTGCTAACTGGTTACTTGCCCCTGCTAGCACCAACACAACTACTGTTGATGACTGCAGCAGAACCACAATTGAACAGCCAATAAATTCCCCAGGCAAACCAATTAATGTGTGCACAAGCATGCCACCAAACTGCCTAAGGGCAGTCATTTCTAACCTCAACAACACCCACTGAAAGCTGTGTGGCAGTGGAAGAAAAGCATTTCAATGGAAGTACGTACTTTTTAACATCACTGTTTGAAAGTTGCCACAATGCAACACTGAATCGTGCTACCCTCTGGCCGGCGTAAAACCCAGTGCAAACAGGCTAAATCTTCCCACATTTCTAGTCCTTACAAACCTGCAGGCACATCTGACACACCAGCATGCTCAAATGAAAAAGCAGTGGGTGCCCTTTCAGCAGCAATGTCACTAATACATTGAAACCATATAACAGCTTTTAAAGAGAAGTTATTTCCCATGTTAAGAAACAACCTGAACTGCAGCGCTGTGTGTTACATCAGCAGAGGTCAGAAGTAATCATAACAGGAATTTTAAACTCATTCATCTCCTCCCACCTTTGTTATTAGTCCAGATATTACTGACAAGACAGGAAAATAACGTCCCTCCGATCTCAGCTCTGAAGGTGTTTAGCAGATGAGAAAAGTGTGACACACCAATTTGCCCTTTCCTTCACATCAGTGCTACACCCTTAAATTGATTTCTCATATGGGACGGTACTGGAGGCTGCATATTGTGTGGCTCTGAGCCAGAAATACTGGGAACTACACAGACCTATTTGTGGCATCTGCATTTCCAGACATCCCAAAAAGGCTTTACTTTTCCCATTGGTCTCTTTGGCTTTTTGTAGCAATCGCTTCAGATTTGGTTTTGCAGCACCGGCCTGTTAGAACTTCATGGCTTTTGAAGAAACCTTTGCTGATTGTATGTGATGAAAGAAGGAGCTGAAATTCTGAAAAGGGTTCAGATTAAGACAGAAGAGAGCTGAATGGGGAAAAAATACTCACAGGCGGTATGTTGCTGTTAATCCATGCTGAGTTGGGTTTTATTTCATCCCACATAATTAATCCCCTTGCCAGAGTCTGAGGAAAGAATCAGAAATATAATACACTTAAGCAAACAAAAAGACATTTCTGTACAACATACTGGTACCCAATATACTGCACACTAATTATTTGTTGGTTTATGACTGGGAAAAGCAGCCTTGCACACGTTTCCTTCCATCTCCTGAATGCCTTAAAATGGACCTGCCTGACCACGTTTTTGGTCACATGTGGAGTTTGGGCTGGCAACACTTGTGCAATGCCTTCTGTCACTCCACCATGTTGATGTGGTAATGGATACTATGTATATAGAAAATTTGGTAAGCATAGAGTGTAGACAGACTTCAGTAATCTGCCACGTAGCATCTCACCAAAGACTAAGCATCGAAGATTAAGCAGGATGAACTAGGGAAGGATAGCAAACTTTGTTAAAATAAGCGGGAAAGTAGAAAATAAGAATAGAAAATAAGTCCCAGAGTGGTTGAAACTAGACAGTGGTGTTCTACAGAGTTCAGTTACTGGGCCACTTCTGCTCTCTACAGATCTGAGTTATTTGGATATAGGCCTAGAGGAAGTGGTGTGAAAATCTGCAGATAATATCAAAATTGGAGGTATGGTTAATTCTTTAGAACATCAAAGGAAGCTGCAAAAGATACATTGCTAAGGTTGAGGGGATCATGGAGACCTGGAGGCACATTACAGACAGCATCACTTTCTTATGAGGTAGTTAAAAGAAAAGCTAATGGTGTTCCAGGTTGTTTCCTTCAGCAGGAGAGGATATTATAACCACGAGGTCAGTACAAGTTCACTTAAAACCTTAAGACCCCAGTTTTGCAGGGCATGTAATAATGACTGCCATTAGTCAGACTTGACCTTGCATACTCAGGTTTCACAGTTTGTGCTGGTCAAGTTGTTGACAGTGCAAATTGTTAACAATGCAGAAGGAGAAGGGGGGGCACTTAGGACAATTTTTAATTGTTTTCCCCATTCTAGGAGGCCCATATTCCATGAACGAATTAAAAACAAATCTTAAGACATCGGATAAGTAGGCCATTAGGGCCACTGTGACTGCACTGCCATTCAATGAATACAATGGCTTATTTGATAATTCTCAACTCCACTTTCCTCCCTTATCCCCATCACCCCCGATCCCCTTACTGCTTAAAGAACTATTTCAGTCTTGAATAGACTTAATGACCCAGCCCTTGACAGCCCACAGTGGTAAAGATTCCGCACAACCTGTAGGTGAGCAAATTCCTCCTCATCTGTCATATACGGGTGCCCGCTAGTCCTAGACTCTTACAATGTAAAACAACCTCTCTGCATATACGGAGATAGCAAGGACTGCAGATGCTGGAGGTCAAAGTCGATAAAATGTAGAGCTGCAGGACAGACAGCATCCAAGGAGCAGGAAAGTTGATATTTCAGGTCAGGACACTTCATCAGGACTGATGAAGGGTCCTGACCCAAAATGTCTACTTTCCTGCTCCTCAGACGCTGCCTGACCTGTTGTGATCCTCCAGCTCCAGGTTTGTCAAACCCTCTAAGAACATGCTAGGTTTCAAGAAGGTCTCTTCTCATTTGTCCTTACTTCAATGTGGACAAGCCCAAAGCTGTTCAATCTTTCCTCATAGAAAACTCATTCTCATCCAAACTCAAGCTGGTGAACCTTCTCTGCACTGCCTCCAATGCTTTCCTTAAATAACGGCCTTCAACTGTTCACAGTCCTCTTGATGTGGTTCGATGAGTGTTTTGTATAGTTTTAGGAAGACCTCCCTATTTTTATACTCCATTCCCTTTCAAATAAAGACTAATAATCCATTTGCCTTCCCTATTACCTACTAGACTTGGATGTTAGCTTTTTATGATTCATACACGAGGACCATCGAATTGCTCAGTGTTGTGCCTTTCTGCAGTTTTTCCTGATTTGAATAACATTGAGCTCTTTTATTCTTCCTGCCAAAATGCACTACATGCATTACTTGCCTCTCCACCTATTATTGTGACACGTGCAAACTTGGTGATAGTACACTTCCATCGTCCAAGTAATTCACGTATGTTGTTAAAAAATGGTCCTGCTTTACCTGAAAACTAAGCCCTCTAATTGTCATTGAATTCTCAATCCATGCTCATATACTACCCCCAGCACCATGGGCTCATCTTATTGAGTAGCTTCATCTGCAGTACCTTATCTAATGTATTTCAGAAGTCCAAACATATTACATCTGCTCTCCTCCTTTATCTATCCTACTTGTTACTACCTCAAAAAACTCAAATAAGTTTGTCAGGTATGATTTCCCCTTCGTGAAACCATGTTGGCTCCACCTAGTTATGTAGACTATTACATCCTTTATGATGGATTCTAAAATTTTCCCAATGACAGATGTTAAGCTAACTGGCGTATAAGACCATAAGATAAAGGAGCAGAATTAGGCCATTTGGCCGATCAAGGCTGCTCCACCATCTGACCATGGTTAATGTGTTTCTGAACCCTATTCTCCTGTCTTCTCTCCGTGATACTTAACAGTCAGAGTTAAACAGCACGGAAACAGACCCATTGCTCCAACTTGTCTATGCTGACCAGATATCCTAAGTAAATCTAGTCCCATTTGCCAGCATTCTAAACCCTTCCTACGCGTATACCTAACCAGATGTCTTTTAAACGTTCTAATTGTACCCGCCTTCACCACTTCCTTCAGTATCTCGTTCCACACATGCACCACCCTCTGCATTAAAAAGCTGCCCCTCTGCTGGATTTGATTTGATTTATTGTAGTCATGTGTACCTAAGTACAATGAAAAGTTTTACTTGGGAGTAGTACAGGCAGACCATAGTAAGCAAGGACATACAGATCACAGGGTGCTTAGACAGAGTAAGACGTACAGGTTATACTGCACAGGAGGTGTGCGAAGCAAGATCAACACTACTGGAAGTTACAGAGTCCATTCATCAATCAAATAATGGCAGGAAAGAAGCTGTTGTTGAACCTGTTGGTACTTGTGTTCAAGCTTCTATCACTTCTGTCTGATGGAAGAGGTTGTAGGAAAGCATTACTGTGGTGGGAGGTGTCTTTGATGATGTTGGCAGCCTTTCCATGACAAATCCATGGATGTAAGGTTGGCTTTTGTGAAAGTCTGGGTTGCACCCGCAACCTGCTGTAGTTTCTTGCAGTCCTATGCAGAACAGTTGCTATACCAGGCCATTGTGCATCTGGAGAGTATGCTTTCAATGGTGCATCTGTAAAGGTTGGTGAGGGGTCCTAATGGGCATGCTGAATTTCCTAAGTCACCCGAGGAAGAAAAGGCGTTATTGTGCCTTCTTGACCATCACATCTATGGGGGAAGTCCAGGACAGGTGTTGGTTATCGTCACTCCTAGGAACTTGGTGCTCTCAACCTCCTCTCCGTTGATGTAGATGGGGACGTGTTCTCCTCCTTTCTTTCTGAAGTCAACGATCAGTTCTTTTGTTTTGTTGACATTGAGAGAGAAGTTATCATTGCACTATGATACCAACCCCTCTATCTCCTTTCTGTATTCTGACTCATCATTGTTTGATATCTGTCCTACCACAGTGGTGTCATCAGCAAATTTGTGGATGGCATTTGTTCAGAATTTGGCTACAGTCGTGAGTGTACAGGCAGTACAGTACGGGGCTGAGAATGCATCCTTGGGTGGCTCCAGTGTTGAGTGTTAATGTGGAGGAAGTGCAGTTGTCTATCTTCACTGATCGCGGTCTGTGGGTCAGGAAGTTGAGGATCCATTTGGAGAGGACGGAGCAGAGGCCAGGTGTCGGAGTTTTGAGATCAGTCTGGAGAGGATAATGGTGTTGAAGGCGGTGCTCTAGTTGATGTGCAGGAGTCTGACATAGGTGTCCTTGTGGTCCAGATGTTCCAGAGATGAGTGCAAGGCTCGGGATATGGTGTCTGCTGTGGACCTGTTATGTCGGTCGGCAGATTGCAGGGATTGAGGCAGGCTGGGAGGCTTGAGTTGACATGGGCTGTGACCAGCCTCTCGAAGCCCTTCATGACTATGGAGGTTATAGCCACTGGATGTTAGTCATGAAGGCACATTGCATGTGCTTTCTTTGATACTGGGATGGTGGTTGTCTTCTTGAAGCAGGTGAGGACTTTGGCTTGTAGGAGAAAGAGGTTGTAGATGTCAGTGAATACCTCTGCTAGCAGGTCCGCACAGGAACTAGTGCACAGCTGGGGACTCTGTCCGGGCCTGTCACTTTCCTCAGATTGACTCCCAGGAAGACCAATCTGACGTCTGCAGTGGCGATGGATGGAACAGGTGCGTCTGGGGCTGTCGGGGCAGGTGACACCACGTCGCTGGCATTCTGCTCAAATTGAGCATAGAAAGCATCGCGTGCATCAGACAGGGATGTGTTTTTGTCCATTATCTCTGCTTCATTTTGTATCTCGCAATGTTATGTCGTCCTTGCCACAGACGGCGGGGGTCCGTATGGTTGCTTTGAGCCTCTAACTTGGTCCAGTGCTGCCTCTTGATATCTCTGATGGCTTTGTGGACTTGGCTGACTTGAACGCCGCACACCTGGTCTTCAGTTGGCAGTGAATTTCCCAGGTCATCCGAGGTTTCCAGTTGGGGAACACCCCGGATTGACTTCATCGGCACGCTGTCCTCCACGCATTTGTAAATGAAGTCTGTGACAATGGTAGCGTACTTGTCTAGGCTTTCCGCTGAGAACCTGAATACAGTCCAGTCCACCAACATCAAGCAGTCCCGGAGATGCTCTTCCGCTGCCTTGGATCAGCATTGTACTACTTTCTGTGAGGGATCCTCCCGTTTCAGCTTCTGCTTGTAAGCTGGGAGGAGGAACACAACGTTGTGATCTGATGGGTGGAGGGGGAATGGAGTGATAGGTGTCTTTGATGGTTGTGCAGCAGTCGTCCAGGATGTTCGGTCCTCTAGCGGGGCAGGAGATGCGTTGGTAGTACTTTGGCAACACCCTCTTGAGGTTGATCTGGTTGAAGTTGCCAGCCAGGATAAATAATGCCTCGGGGAATTTCATCTCCAGAGTGTTTGAGGGTGGTGTAAATTTTATCCAGGGCATTCTTCACATCGGCATGGGGTGGTATGTAGACTGCTGTCAGGATGGTGGAGGTGAACTCTCATGGTAGGTAGTAGGGACGGCATTTTACCGTAAGGTATTCTAGGTCCGGGGAGCAGTGGCTTGCCAGGGTCGCTATGTTTGAGCATCAGATGGTGCTGATGAGGAAGCATTACCCACCGCCCTTTACCTTACCCGAGGACCCCGTGCGGTCCAGGCGATGTATGGAGAATCCCAAGGAACAGTCAGGTGCGGCAGGAGTGAGCCATGCCTCCATGAAATAGGGCACACAGCAGTTCCTCAATTCCCTCTGGAAGGTAAGTCTAGGTCTGAGTTCATCCATTTTGTTTTCAATATCCTGGACACTTGCTACGGGGAGGGGAGTTTTGAAACTGCACAGTTTCAGTCTCACTTGCAGGTTGGCACTTTTTCGTCATTTTCTTGTAGGTTTCTTGTATCTGGATGGTCCCAGGAGTCTGCTTGGAACAGGGTGGGATGCCTCAGGTTCCTTTTAAATCTTTCCCCTCTCACTTTGGACTCCCCTATCCTGGGGAAGAGTCCTTGGCTATTCACCTGATCCATGCCCCTCATGATTCCGTACACCTCCATAAGGTCACCTGTCAGCTTCCGACACTCCAGAGGGGATAAAAGCCCCAGCCTATTCAGCCTCTCCCTCTAGCTTCAGCCCTCCAACCCCAGCAACATCCATGTAAATATTTTCTGCACCTTCTCAAGTTTAACAACATCTTTCCTATAGCAGGGAGATGAGAATCGAACACAGTATTCCAAAAGGACAGCACAGTGGCTAGCACTGTTTCCTCACAGCGCCAGGGACCCGGGTTCAATTCCAGCCTCAGGCAACTGTCTGTGTGGCGTTTGCACATTCTCCTCGTCTGTCTGCGTGGGTTTCCTCCAGGTGCTCCAGTGATGCGCAGGTTAGGTGGATAGCCCATGCTAAATTGCCCATAGTGTCGAGGGTGGGAAACGCAGGGACAGGGTAGGCGGTTGGGTCTGGGTGGCATGCTCTTCAGAGGGGCCGTGTGGACTCGATGGACCATATGGCCTGCTTCCATAGGGATATGACATCCCAGCTTCTATACCCAATGCACTAACCAATGAAGGCAAGTATGCCAAACACATTCCTCACCACCCTGTCTACCAGCAACTCCACTTTCAAGGAACTATGTACCTTCACTTCAAGGTTTCTTTGTTCTGCAACACTCCCAGGACCCTACTATTAAGTGTATAAGTCCTGCCTTGGTTTGCCTTTCCAAAATGCTACACCTCACAGTTATCTAAATTAAACTTAATCTGCCACTCCTCGGCCAACTGGCCCATCTGATCAAGATCCTGTTGCACTCTGAGATAAGCTTCTTCACCGTCCACTACACCGCCAATTTTAGTGTCATCTTCAAACCCATGAACCATACTTCCTATATTCATATCCAGATCATTTATATAAATGACAAAAAGTAGTGGATCCAGCACCGATGCTTGCGGCACACGACTGGTCGCAGGCCTCCAGTTGAGAAGCAACCCTCCACCACCACCCTCTGCCTCCTACCATCAAGCCAATTTCATATCCAATTGGCTATTCCCCTCGATTCCATATGATGTGGCTAACCAGTCTCTCATGCAAAATCTTGTCGAACACTTTAATGAAGTACATGTAGACAATGTCCACTATTCTGCCTTCACCACTGCTCTTTGTCTCTTCTTCAAAAAACTCAATCAAGTTAGTGAGACACGATTTCCCGTGCTCAAAGCCATGTTGTCTATCCCTAATCAGTCCTTGCCTTTCCACATACATGTAAATTCAGTCCCTCAGAATCGCCTCCAACAACTTAGTCACTACTGATGTCAGGCTCACCAGTCTATAGTTCCCTGGCTTTTCCTTACCACCTTGCTTACATAATGGCACCACATCGGCCAACCTCCAGTCTTCCGGCACCACAAACATGGCAATCAATGATACAAATATCTCAGAAAGGGGCCCAGAAATCTCTTCACTAGCTTCCCACAGAGTTCCGGGATAGACCTGTTGTGATGCCCTCACTAATCAAGAATCTATGTTTTAGATGCACTCAATGAGTTGCGGAAGCAGGTACAAGTGGGATATTTAAAAGGCATCTGGATGGGTATATGAATAGGAAGGGTTTAGAGGGATATGTGCCATATACTGGCAAATAGGACTAGATTAGTTTGGGATGGTCTGGTTGACGCAGAGGAGTGGGACCAGAGGGTCTGTTTCTGTGCTGTATGAATTTATGGGTCAAAGTCTTGGCATCCACAGCCTTCAATGGCAATGAGCTCCACAGATTCACCACCTTCTGGCTGAAGAAATTCCTCCTTTTCTCAGTTCTAAAGGGTCGTCCCTTAAATCTAAGGCTGAGCCCTCAGGTCCTAGTCTCTCCTACGAATGAAAACATCTTCTCCACTCTTTCCAGGCTTCTCAGTAAGTTTCGATAAGATTTCCTCTCTTATCCTTTTAAATTTTATCAGATACAGACCCAGAGTCCTCAACTGCTCCTCATATGACAAACCCTTCAATCCTGGAATCATTCTTCAGAACCTCCTCTGGACCCCCTCCAGTACATCCTTTCTTACATACAAGGTCCAAAACTGTTCACAATATTCCAAATACAGTCTTTGTTCATTTAGTTCTCTCTTTTCCATATTGTATATTTAAAAAAGGCTCTTAACATCTATTTTTATATTACTTGCTAGTGTACATAGTTTATTTTCCCCTCATTTTTTGGTTATCTTTTGCTGGCATTTAAACCTTTCCCAGTCGTCAATGTTACCACTAATCTTTGCCCGACTGTATATTTTCTTTCTTTTAATTTGATGCTGTCCTTAATTTCCTTGGTTAACTCGGATCGGTTTATGCCCATACTTCTTCCTCACTAGGATGTAACTTCATTGTTGAGACACAAACTATTTTCTTCTACATTGGCCATTGCTCGTCAACTGTCTTTTCTGCTGAACTTCTTTCCTAGTCCACTCCAGCCATCTGTGCCCAATTTTATTACTGTTATGCAAGTTTTGCTTCCAATCTAAGTTTCTTCCTCTCAAATATAACAATAAATTCTGTCATGTTATGTCACAGTTCCCAAATGGTCATTTACTTCGGGATTGTTTACTGAAGCTGCTTCATTACGCAGCACCAGACCTAAAATAGCCTGATTCCTGGTTGACTCGACAACATCTTGTTCTAGGAAACTTCACCAAATACACTCAATGAATGCATTCACAAAGTATGAAAGTTGTTCATTCGTAAAAAGCCTTTGCCAATTTGATTTTATCATATTACATGAAGATTGAAGTCACCCATGATTAACATGCTGCCTTTTTTTTTAACAAGCTTTCATTATCAGCTGATTTATGCTCTGTCCTACAAAACAGCTAATGTTACGGGTCCTCTTGCAAGCTCCCACTGGTGTTTATTTCCCCTTGTTATCCTTACCCTCCCTCATATGGATCCTGCATCATTTGATTCTTAATCATTTCTTGTCATTGTACTTATTCCATTGAGCATCAAAGCTACCCCACCAACCCTCCCTTCCCGCTCATCCTTTCAAAAAGTTAAGTACCTCTGAACATTTAGTCCCCAGCTTTGATCTCCTTGTAGCCTTGACTCTGTCATGGGAGATCAGCAAAAATCTCCCAACTACAATTAAAACCTAAAGCAATCAAATTCCACAAATGTTATTTCCACTACCAGAGATGTTCTTTAGCAGTAGTTAAGAAATATCACATCATTAATACAGTACTTAGATTGTAACATGCGAGACCTCAAATTTTGAAGGGTGTTTAGTTGGCATCAACCACACAAATATAGGAACTCAACTGGCTGGTTTGTGATGCAGAGTGATGCCAACAATGCAGGCTCAATTCCCGCACTGCTAGAGGCTACCATGAAGGTCCACCTTCTCAACCTTGTCCCTTGCCTGAGGCACGGTGACCTTCCAGTTTCACTCACCACCAGTTCTCGCTCTCTCTTTAATGAAAGAGCATCCCTATGGTCTGCTGGGATGATGATGACTTTACCTTTTTCCTTTTCTCATCTACAGACATAAATTCTTTTCATTACCAAGTGCATCAACACCAATTTTCTTATGTAATACCTTATGAGATATCTTTTGAAAACGTTGTTTGCTATCTCCACAACACTTCATTTGTACACAATGTTCCCTCCAGTTTTGCATACCGATGCTAAATGTTTGCTCGCATACAATGTTTCAGTTTCAACAAAAGAACACACTGCTCGATTTTTGTTTAAAGTGAGTTATTACAGGATCTGCTTCATGCTTCTATCTTATTACCTACCCGCATTAAAAGAAATTCTGGCTTCACAAAGTCCAACAAGTATTGAGTGTCCGGGGCTCGCAGCCAGTCTGCGATTGACCTAAGCAACATAAAAACAGAGTTAGTCTTACCACATCCAGATATCGCTTTCTCTAACAATGACATACTTTAATGCAAATATAATCTCCAGGAGCATGAACTACACAGCATTTTATGAAGCCCTGAGAAGGATGGAGAGAAAGCAAGCTCAGGTGGAACTAGAGAAGAAGCAGACAGAGGATTCAAAGTCTGTCCATCATTTTGAAGAGAATGGAGGGTCCACCTACAAACTCACGAAGATATAACTCATGAGTGCTTCATGGAATAATACAGCTGTACAAAGTACAGGCAACAAATCCACCTCTGTATTATCAGGAAAACTGGGAACTGCAGAATCCTCTAAAGGGAGCCATCAGCCCATCCTCTGGCACCTCAACCTTGATCAAGTCCTCACCATAGTCTTTATCGATGCCAGGAAAGTTTTCATTGATGCAACCAAGAGTGTCAATCTTTTACTAAAAAAAAACTGGAAATTTCACCATACGTGCTTAAAATCTCAACTTGATTTTGTATGGAAATGTTTAATAGCTAACTTTTAGTTTTTGCCTCTTAAATTGATTTCTATTAGGAGGACCATTCAAATAAAAACGACCCAAGTCAACGTGGCTTTGTGAAAGGGAAACTGCGTTTGACAAATTTTCTTGCATTCTTTGATAACAGAACAAGCACTATTGATAGAGGGAGTTCATGCCCAATAAATCCGATTGAATTTTTTAAAGGAGGTGACCAAGTGTGTGGATGATGCCAGTGCAGTTGATGTAGTTTATATGGATTTTAGCAAAGCCTTTGACAAGGTCCTACATGGGAGGCTGAAAATGAAGGCAAAAGTACATGGAAACCAGGGTAAGCTGACACTACATTTGCTTCCCTCCTCTAAGTCATTACACAGATTATGATCCCTGCACTGATTCCTCCGGAACCCTCCTGGTTATGGATTGTCATTATTAAGACTGAATTCCAGCTAATTGAACCAGGTATTACATTGAAACATGCAAATGTAAGTGATCAGGGTGGAAGAAAAATGTTTGAGCAGACATTACAGAATTCAGATTATTCCCATTGAACTTGAAACCCAATGAACACTTTGGTAAACTTCTTTTGAAGAAGGGTCCCGACCCAAAACGTCAACTTTCCTGTTCCTCTGATGCTGCCTGGCCTGCTGTGTTCCTCCAGCGCCACACCTTGTTATCTCAGACTCCAGTATCGGCAGTTCCTACTATTTCTGAACTCTTTGGTGAAGCATTTTACCGCAAGTATCTCAAGTGTATGTATAATTATCATCATAGCTGTGTCACTGCTGGCAATGGTAATCATTTTATTTTTAATTCCTATAAAAGCCAATAAATATCTTTTGAACACTGTCATCCAGCGGAATAGCTCACAAATACATCAGATTTTTGTCTTTAGAATAACCCCCTTTGTACGTGTCCTGCCCAGTTTATGTGCACCGACTCTTCCTGCTTTCAACAGCTCAAAGGTCAGACCATCAAAATTAAGATCATTCTGGAATTGCTTGTTACAATGTGCATAATTGTAGGAAAATATGATTTATTAAATCTTGATTAAAAATATGAAGAAATCAATAGTTGCTTGGGAGCAATCAAGACGGGAGTTTAAGTTTTGCTGAAAAACTTATATCAATGATTTGCAATATTTCCAAATCTGCAGATGACACAAAAACTAGGTGGAAGTGTGAATTTTGAGGAACATAGAAAGATGTTTCAAGAGGAGATGCCTGAAGAGGCTAGGGGAGCAGACTTTTACAAAAAAATTGTTACATGGAGTACAATGCAGGAAAATGTGAAATTATCAATGTTGCTAGAAAAGACAGAAACACAGAGTAATTCTTAAATAATGATAGGTGGGAACTGTTAAACTTCAAAGGAAGCCAAGAGCCCACGTTCATGATTAACTTTAAGTCATCATGCACTTATAGCAATCAATTATGGAGTCACAGAGTCATACAGCACAGAAACAGACCCTTCAGCCCAAGTCATCTGTGATAACCAGACATCTCAATTTAACCTGGTCCCATTTGCCAGCATTTGGTCCACATCCCTCTTCAGCCTTCCTATTCACGTACCCAACCACATACTTTTAAAATGTTATAATTCTACCCGCTTCCACCTCTTCCTCTGGCAGCTCGTTCCATACATGCACTACCCTCTGAGTGAAAAAGTAACCCCACAGGTTCCTTTTAAATATCTCCCCTTCACCTTAAACCTATGTCGTCTAGTTTTGGACTTCCCCCACTTTTGGAAAAAGGCCTTGGTTATTCACCCTATCCATGCCACTCATGATTTTATACACCTCTATAAGGTCACTCTTCAGCCTTGGACGCTCCAGAGCCCATTCAGCCTCTCCCCATAACCCAAACCCTTCAGTTCCAGCTACTGTCTTGCAAATTTTTTTCATGCTGATTTGAATACAGCAGTCAAGATTTCTTACTGCAATTATATACTGTCTTGGTGGTTTCACATTTGGTGTATTGTGTGCAGTTCTCCCTACTTAAGAGATGATATACTTGCTGTAGAGGATATGTCTCCTTTGGAAATAATTGAAATTATGCTGCCCATCATGTACGTCTAAGCCACACCTTTGCTTAGCTGAGGATTTTAACTCTATTTTACCATACCTGTTGTTTGTTTTCAAATATAGTAAGGCTAATGCCAGTGTGGCTCCAGGACACGTAACATCCACATTCACGGTATCCCCCTCCTGTCAAAGAGAAGATTTACAATAAGCCTTTGTACGAAAGTACAAATCAAAAAAGAAAAAGCCAAACCAGTACAAATCAATGACATTTTGCATTGGACCCAGTTTTGAACTGAGCAGTCTTGTTGGGCCGGAATGATCCAGAGAAGTAACCTGAATAAGGGGACACTTCAATAAAAAATAGTGGTTTGAGAAACTGAGGCTCATTCATTCCAATAAAAGGAGTTAAGAGAAAATCTGACCATGATGTTCAAAACTACACAGGATTTTGACAAGTTGGGGAAATTAATTCCACTGGCCAACAGGGTGGGAAGTAGAAGGCGTAAACTTAAGATTATTACCAAGAGAACAAAGGGGAGTTTAGCAGAAAGTTACTATTAGTGTTACAGACCTGGGATGGTCTCCTGAAAAACCGGGGAAATAAGAGAATCCATAGCAAAGGAGGAGTAGGCCGGCCAGCCCGCCCTGTGAGCCTGCTCTGCAATTCAACGAGATTGTGGCTGATCTGTGACCTTTGGCCCACATCCCTAAATACTTTTGCTTATCAAAAACAATTATCTATCACAGATTGAAAATCAACAACTGATCTAGCATCAACTGTATTTAACTTCATACCATCTAGAAAGCACCCTGATCTATCTTTTCAACAAGAATTTAAAAAGAGAAGCAGATAACTGTTGGAATGAGTTAAAAGAAAATGTTGGGAAAGGAGAGGAAATAAATGGGTCAAAGTTGTTAACTCTTCCAAAGAGCTGGTAGCAGCACAGAGGGTCTGAAAGTCACTCTCCATGTTGTAAAAATCTACACAGTTTCATGATGAATACGATGTCTGAAAAGCATAATGTCACACTTCACTTTGGGCTGGTGGCATTAATTTTGCACATGACAGCAACTGAATAGTGAAAAGAAAATACAGACCTTTATTTGATAACTAGGCGATTTGTGCTTTTCTCGGTGAATTCCAGGTTGGGTGCGTCTGTGTCCTCCCACCATGTATTGGTACAGTTGATCTGGGACATTCAGGTCAGACATACCTATCAGATTACTTCCATGCTGCAGAGTAATTCAGAAATGCAACAGAGTGAAACAATATCACCAACATAGAGAGATAAAAATACCACTTAATAGAAAACTGAAATAACTGCAGATGCTGGAAATCAGAAACCAAAATAGAAATTGCTGGAAAAATCTCAGCAGGTCTGGCAGCAACTGTGGAGAGAAATCAGAGGTGAACTCTGCTCTGACTCAACAGACACTGCAAGGCCTGATGAGCTTTTCCAGCAATTTCTGTTTTTGTTATAAACACCACTTCTTGAACTTATTTAACCTAAGTTCAGTTCATTAAATAATTCTGAAATAAAAATTTGGTGTTAGCATTGACAAGCACATACCTACTAATTATCATTAAAAACCCGGCTGATTCACTCATGTTCTTTCAGAAAGATAACTTGCCATCCTTGTCTGGTCTGGTGTGTCTCCAAACCCACAGGATGTGTTGAGTTTTAACTGTCCTCTGAAATGATCTCACAACCTACTCAATTCCAGGGTGATTAGGGTTGGGTGACAAATACTGACGTTATCAGTGATACCCGCAATCCATGAATAAGAATTGGAAAGGACACTATTACAGTGCTAAATTGGGAAGGACTGAGAACAGATCTGAGCATCTTAGAGGTGCTTGGGGCTATCAGCAGCAGCAAACTTATTATTTGTAACCTTACGGTACAGCATATCCCTCAGTCTACCATTAGCATCAATCCCATTATGGAGTGTCAGACAGTATATGAAGAGCAGCATCAGGCATGATGCGTCAGCCTGATGAAGCCACAACACAAGACTGCATCCATAATAAACAGCAGAAGGAGCACACAATAGACACAGCTAAGTGATCCGACAACCAACGAATTCAGTTAAAACTCTGGAATGCTGCCATATCCATTTGTGAATGGGATAGCGACAGATGATTGCAGAATATTGGCTGCAAGATTCACTGAGTACCACTGTGCCTGGCTCTTGCTTGACAAGTATGTGAGGTAACTCTGTTCAATATGATATTAACCCCTACATGTTAGTAAGCAAGATATTACATGGTGAACTAGGCAGGCAGGAAGGTGATGGCCTAGTGGTGTTATTGCTAGACGATTAATCCAGAGACCTTGGCAATATTCTGGGGACCAGGGCCACTGCAGACAGTGGAATCTGAATTCAATAAATATCTGGAATTAGGAGTCTAATGATGATTGGCGTTTGTCAGGAAAATCCCATCTGGTTGACTAATGTCCTTTAGGGAAGGGAACTGCCACTGGTCTGGCCTACATGTGACTCCATACTGTCAGCAATGTGGTTGACACATAATGTAATTAGGGACACCCACATCCTGTGGATGAATAAAACAAAGGCCACTGCTGCTTTCAGAATTGTTAAGCCTCACTGGGATACCATTCTGAAAATCAAGCTTGCCTATTCCCAAAGTTATCACAGAAGTTTTATTTATCAAAGTACACAAATTCCCCAATTTACCTTTCTGATAGACATGAGTTAACAGAAAACACAGGCCATGTTTCCATACTTAACAAGAACTACTGCTTATTACGAATAAATCGATTCTAACTACAGGTAAACAACAATGAACTGACAACGCATAAATGACACGCTTGGTAAAACTCTATGCCCCTTTTAAAAGAACTCTGCACACATTCTGACACAACAAAAACCTGGTGCTATGGATGGAGTGGAAAAAAATCATACTGAGGAAACTGTTCAATCTTTGTTTCCCCGAGTCCTTCAGTTCTCTGATCGTTTCCTTCACGCACTTTCACTCTTCAGAGGAGGGACAGAATGACTGCTTCACAAATCATAAACTGTGACTTACTGGTTAAAAGCAACAACTTATAGCAATTGATGGGAGAAAGTAACTGGTAGTTTACTGGGGGGGGGGGTGTGTGTGTGTGTGTGTGTGTGTGTGTGTGTGTGTGTGTGTGCGCATGCACATGTGTGAGAGGGCCCATCTCCTCCCCTTCCAGAGGTCTGTAACCTTTCCCTTGTATCATTCACACTCGTAAGCTCCTCAGTTATTCTGGAATCACTCACAGTTGGCATCAGTCTTATGACTCTTGGCATCCAGGACTGGTCACACTTGCGTAAACCAATCAGCTATTTGAAGCCAGCTGAATCTCTCTACCCACTGCCTGGTGTGGTGCTGTATGTTTATACCAACCCCCACTGAATGGAGGAACAGGCTTGATGGACCAAACAGCACACTCCTGCTCCTTTTGGTCTTAATGGTTGATCTATCTTCAGGCTAGAAGTGCTGTGCAGAAGATCAATTTCATTTTCCTCATGAGGTTCCCAATATCACAAAAGAATATCTTTAGCCAAACACTTGATCTATAAACAGCCAAAGCGCTGGACGCAGCAAAGGCATGGGACTGACAATATTGGCTCTCGTATTGAAGCTTCCTTTTTCCAGAAGTATCCCTGGCCTTAGCCCAGCTACAAACCTTGCAGTTATCTGACAATGAGAACATCTGCCCAGATAAGTCATGTCTACAACACGTATACAAACCAATCTAGCTAATTGCAGTTCCTTTAATCTAGACTCAATTTGGAGCAAAACATGGACACAGCTCTCAAGCAATATCAGAACAATTTGCATCTTGTAAGATATTCCATATGCAGACAGACCCAGTCAGCACCCAGGTCTGAGCTGAGTCTGATAATTGTTAAATGCGGTTACCATCTTCAACTGGACAGAATCTGACCATAACCCCTTGACATTCATTGGCAGAAGCATTGTTCAATACCCTGCATCAGCATCCTGGAGCTTACCATTGACAAGAAACTGAACATGACCAGGAGTATACAGTGGCTACAAGTGCACATGAGAAGCTGGGAATTTTGCAGCGAGAAACTCACCTTTCACCCCAAAACCTGTTCACCATCTACAAGACACAAGACATTAGTGTAATGGAATATTCTCCACTTACCTGGATGAGTGCAGCTTTGGCAACACTGAAGGGCTAGGTACCATCCAGTAGAAAGGAAACCATGATTTCCAAACCATCTACTAGCTTAAAAATCTATCCCTTCCTTGCAATGTGGCAGAATTATGTACCATCTACAAGATGCATGGGGTCAACACATCAATGCTTCCTCAACAGCACCTTCCAAACTTGCAATCTTTACCATCTAGAAGGAAAGACCAGATGATGCATGGGAACAACATTTCCTCTAGATTCCCCTCCAAGCCACTCACCACTTTGATTTGGAAACACTGTGACTAGATCAAAATCCTGGAACTTTTCCCTAACAGTAGTGTGGGTATACTTTATTCCAGATGACTGCAATGGTTCAAGAATAGTGCTCATCACCACCTTCTCAATGACAATTACAGACAGGCAATAAATGTTAGCTTTACCAGGGATTTTCATGAGTGAAGAAATGCAACTTTGGAGCTTAAAGTATAAAATCAGGAAGAAATATCCCTAGCTCAGGTAGACCATAAGAAAAAAGAGCAGGAGTAGGTCATTAGGCCCTTCAAGCCTGCTCCAACATTCAATACAATTATGGCTGATTCAACATTTCCCACGTACTCTTTCCTGACTTTCCCACATTAGACTGGATTCCCCTGCTGATCAACAATCTATCTACCTCAGCCTTAAATAAACACAAAGACTCTGCCCCCGCAGCTCTCCAAGGCAAGAAGTTCCATTGACTCTCAAGCGTCAGACAAGAAATTCTTCCTCTTCTCAGTCTTAAATTGGCATCCCTTTATTCTGATCCTATGAGGGAAACATCCTCTCAACATTTGTTCTGTCAAGTACCTTAAGAATCCTGCATGTTTCAATAAGATCACCTCTCACTTTTCTAAACTCCTGTGAGTAGAGTCCCAACCTGTTTAGCCTTTGCTCATAAGACAATCCCTCCATACGAGGGATTACCCAAGTAAACCTTCCCTGAACTGCTTCCAAAGAAATGATATTTTTTAAATAAGGGGACTATATTGCTCACAGTACTCCATATGTGGTCCCATCAAGACCTCATACAGTTGCAGTAAGACAACCCTATTCTAAAACTCCAACACCTTTGAAAGAAGGGCCAATATGCCAGTCACCTTCCTGATTACCTGATGCACCTGTGTGCCAGCTTTTTGTGTTTCGTGCAGAAGTATCCTCAAGACCCTTTGTGTTACAGTTTTCTGCAGGTTTTTCTCCATTTATCTAACATTGTTCTTTTGTTTTCCCTTCCAAAACGAACAACTTTGCATTTCTCCACATTATAATCCGTTGTGCAACTTTTTGCACACTTACTTAACCTATCGATATCTCTCAATAAACTGTTTGCATCCCTCTCACAATCCACTTTTCCATCTGTTATTGTGTCATCTGCGAATTTGGCTACTGTGCATTCACTTCCTTCCTCCTAATCATTAATATATATTGTTAACAGCTACAGTCTCCGCACTGAAAAAGAACCCTTTAACCCCAATTGCTGTTTCCTGCCCATTCGCCAAATCATACCATTATCCTTGCCAACATACTACATCCAATACCGTGGGCTCGTATCTTCTGACTTAACCTTTTAGGAGGGACCTTGTTGAACATCTTCCGGAAGTCCAAATATAACACACCAAATGGGTCCCCTCTTTCCATTCTGCTTAAAACTTTCTCAAAAAATTCTAATAAATGAGTCAAACACAAATTCCCATTCATGAAGCGATACTGACTCTGCTTGATTAGATTACGATTTGCCATATGTTCTGCTCCCACTTCCTTAATAATTGGTTTCAATATTTTTCCAACACTAGATGTTAGGTTAACCAGCCTCTGGTTAGTCACTTTCTGTTTAATTCCTCCGTCATTTCCTTGTTCCTCAAAATCATCTCCCCAGATTCATTTTCTAAGGGGCCTATGTTCAATTGGACTTTTCTCTTCCTTTTTACATATTTAAAGAAGCTTTTATTGTTAGTATTTATATTCCTCACTAGCTTGCCCTTGTAGTTTATTTTCTCTGTCTTTATTATCCTTTTAGCCCTCCTTAGCTGGATTCTGAATATATCGTGGTCTTTAGGGCTATCACTGATTTAGGACTCCTTATATGTTTTTTTTCCAACTTAATTCTCTCCTTAACTTCCTTGATTAGCCATGGTTGGATTATCTCTCCCTTTGAATCTTTCCTCCTTACTGAGATGTATTTTTTGCCGAGTGTCACGAATTACCTCCTTAAATGTCTGCCACTGCTTGCTCACTGTCATTGCTGCTCATCTCTCCACCAGTTCACCAGAGTAACTACTGTGGTTGCTTGTTTGCTCGCCAAGCTGGCTGTTCCGTGATAGGTAGATGTTTTGTTACCATTCTAGGCAACATCATCAGCACAACCTATAATCCCAGTATAGCCACTTTGTTCCAGTCGAACTGATGGCATTCATTTTCTGTATGTATTGAGACAAGTGAATTTTGGTCGTGTCTTTTTACTGCCAGCTGGTGTTCGTCTATCCTGGTCGTCAGTTTCCTCCCTAAAGTAATGTCTATTGTACAAACAAGGAGGAAAGTGACGACCAGGATAGATGAACACCAGCTGGCAGTAAAAAGACACGGCGAATATTCGCTTATCTCGATACACACAGACAATGAAGGCCATCAGTTCGACTGGGACAAAGTGACAATACTGCGACAAGTGAACAACAGATACGAATGGGAACTTCTGGAGGTCTGGTTCTCAACACAGGACTCCATCATCAAACACATAGAAATAGACCCTGTATATAGACCGTTGCTGGTAAACAGAACAGGAAGTGACAAGACCCACCACACCAGAGGATCATATAAATTCGGATCAGAACGCCAATGTTTTGATGAGATTTTGCCTAGAATGATAACAAAACGTCTGCACACCACAGAATAACCGGCTCAGCAAGCAAATGAACAACTGCATCCACAACCTGAGCTATAAACTTTCACTAAGTCCTTAAAGAGTGGCTACTGTTTAGGGATCTGTACACTACTCCTGCCAATGTCTTCTTTCCCTTGCTGTTCTTTTTGTAACCTCTGCCCAAATGGACTCTACAGTATCTCAGCTGGCTCATTTCTCACAACTGTCCTCATTTCCATCCCTCCTGTCTCTCCAAAAGATCAAATATCCCTGCATGTTACGTTCCTAGTTTCGATTCCCTTGGAACCAGGTTTCCTAATACCTACGACAGCATATTCATTTGCCTCAATTTGTGTAGTCAGTTTGTCTTCCTTATTCTGAATGCTTCGTGCATTAAGATATTCAGCTTTTAAGTCTGCTCGATTATTGAACTTTGCTATACTTTCACACTTGACGACCGCACACAATTTGTACTAAAGACTCTGCTCCACCTGAAGACACATTACGCACAGATATATTCCTTTATCCTGAAAGATAATGAAGCCAAACTGAAGGACATTTCTCACAGCCATATCTCTAGTATGCAACCTTTTCTGGCTACCCTTCTGAGATCCAGGCATCATATGTCATGCATACTTCACTGCCTTTGTCTATACTAAGAAGAATATAGATGGTCTGCTGTTTTAAATGCAAGCTATGATTGTATATTTATTATATATCCCAATGTTAAATCCCATCCCTAACCAGACATTTAACCAGCTTTTGGTCAGAAACTTCACGAACAGCAGCTTTCTTCAGAATCTGCTCCATGTCTCCATTACTCTGATGACAGAGAAAATGTCTCCATTTATTAACCTGACTACAACCTGGCCAAATTTTAAAATGCACTTTCCAATTCTGCAGCTTTAGCCCAAGTCTCATTCATGCTTTCCAAGTCAACTCAATAATTTAGCGTTGAGTTCCTTTAATTATTGATGCAAAAAAATCATGTTCAGCTCTGCAAGTCTTTCTCTTGAACTTTGAGCTCAAAGTGCGATAATTATCCCTGCTACTGTTTGAACGCTCTCTAGTGAATGCATTTTGAAGACAGAACGTGGCCTCCTCAATGACCGACAGTAAGATCTTTAGACGAAGGGTCAATGGACTTGAAATGTTAAGTTTGTTTTTCTCTCTGCAGAGGTGTTTCTCAAAACTGCTCTCATTTCCTTGCTTATTGTGTGTTGCTCCATCACCTTTCCATCCCTCCTGTCTCTTAAGGCTTACTAGATTTCCCAGCACTTTCTGTTTAAGATCAATAATCTTTCACAAGTTGTCAAATCCCCTCCTCAATCCATGAAGAACCATTTGTAATTTTGTTGATATCAGCTACATGCTTACCGGTCACATCCGAAGAAAATTGTGCAGCTATCATTGATGTTTCTGCACTTGCTCATTTTATGCCTTCATTATGGAAGCTACTGCCTCACCTCTCATTTATCCAAATTAAAATCTCTTTGGTAGTTTGATTTAACAAGATCGCTTTGAATGCTACAAAGTCCTTTAGCCATAGAGGCTGCCATTACAAACAAATGCTGTAAGGACAAATACTTTCCCTCAGATATTGAATGCATGATCCTGGAAACATCAATTACTGTTTCCCTGATGGACCCTTCTCCACTGCCATCAGCATCTGCTTCCTGTTAACGCAAAAGTTTTCAGGACTGACTTGAAATAGCTCCCCTGTGATTTCAAAAATACATTTTCTAGCAAAAAAAAATTAAAAATACACAGAGAAGAAACGTCGGTGGTACAGTCAATTATTTGATTTTGAAATTAAAATTTCTCAGTTATTGTATTTTATTTGCATAAACAGCACATGGAAAACTGTAGGTATGTGACTAGAAATGGAGAAACAGAAGCGATAATGGTGGAAATATTAGGCTGGTCAGTTCTCAACCACAGGGGAACATTTCTGGTATGATATATCCCAAACCCGGAATGCTCTCTTATCTGTTTTGATATCTTATTCTGCCAACCTATTCTGTGCTGTTGCACCATCATGTTACATTGTATTGTGTGGCACATACAGCAAATTGAGCCCAATAGCTCCATGTAGATATTAAGACTAAATATATGCCTTGAAAACAAATCAAGGTCATTAAAAGTAGGAGGTGCATATTAAATTAAATCAGTGTACAGAATGCAATTGCCCCCCACTTTTCTTCTTAAAAAAAAGACAAAAACTCAGATTGAGTTCTTCAATCTGGAGAGTAAAATTATAGTGAAAAGCTTAAACACATGACTATCTATTGGAACATTGCAACGGGTGGTGGTAACTTGGCCCCTCAAATCTGTTCTGCTATTCAATGAGATCATGGTTGGTCTATGACTTAAGTCACATAAAACTTCCTTTGTTCTATATCCCTCAACAGCTTAGATTTGTCTTGACCAGTCTCAGATTTAAAATTTTTGGCTGATCTAGCATGACTAGCCATTTGTGGAAGAGAGTGCCAAACATCTGCTGCCCTTGATAAGTCTGGGTTGAGATTATACCTCCCAGTCATAGGTTCCCCAACCAGTGGCAATTGTTTCTCCTCATGTCACCTACCTGCCATGTTTTATTTTCTTGAACACTTCAATCAAATTATCCCCTAATATACTAAATTTAAGAGAATCCAATACGGCCCTGCTTCCCAATCTCCAGTTGCCCTTGGTGGCAAGTGAGCTGCCTTCTTAAAGGAATGAAAGGGTCTGGAGAGATAGCAGGAATATGGCACTGGGACAGAGGCTCAGCCATAATCAGACTGAATGGGATAGCAAGCTTGAAGGGCCAAAAGGCCTACTCCTGCTCCCAGTTTTTATGCTTCTTGAATCACTGCAGTTCCTGGGGTGTGAGTACACCAAGAACACTGTGAGGAAGGGAGGTCTAGGATACTGACCACCAACAGTGAAGAAATGGCAATGTAGTTTTATGTCAGGATAGCATGTGCTTTGAAGGGAACTTGCAGGTGGTGGTGTCCTCACATTTCTGCTGCCCTTGTTCTTCTTGGTGGCAGAGGTCATAGGTTAAAGGCGCTGTTTTCGGAGGCTTGGCAGATTGCTGAATGCACTGCCCGAGAGATTGATAGATACAAGATCGATAATAACTTTCAAAGGGAAACTGGATAAATACGTGAAGAAAACAATGCGCAAGACTGTGGGATACAGCAGGGCAGTAGGATGAATTGGATAATTTGGATAACAGAGATAGACAGATTCTTAATTTCTAAGGGGATCAAAGGTTACAGGAAGAAGGCAGGGGTTGAGAAACATATCAACCATGGTCAGCAGAGCAGACTAGACGGGCCTAATTCTGCTCCGATATATTATAGTCTTTTCATGGAGCCTTCTGAATGCCTTCGTCCTGTGCTGCAAGATCTTATGACGTGGTAAACCTCAGCAACAGTCAGCAAGAGTCCTGCTCTTGACTGCCATCTAGCAATCTGTGCTGGGTGGCAAAGTTAGAATTAAGCTCACTCTGAATTTCTCAACAGCCTCTGATCCATTGGCAGTGGGATCGCTCAGCTCTGTCTGTCACTTGCTGCTTATGCCGTTCGACATGCAAGTAGTCTATTTGGTGGCTTCATTAGGTTGACATGTCATATTTAGGTATGGCAGGTGCTGCTCCTGGCATGCCCTCATGCACTCTCCATTGAACCAGGGTTGATCCCCTGACTTGATGGTAATGGTTGAGTGGGGAGATGTGCCAAGTCATTAAGTTATAGATTGAATTGGAATATACTTCTACTGCTGTCGATGGCCCCCAGTGTCTCATGGATGCTCAGTCTTGAGTTGCTAGATCTGTTTGGAGTCTGTTCCATGTATACTTTCACCATGTAAATAACATGACGGAAGGTGTTCTCAATGTGAAGGTGGGACTTTGTCTCTACTAAGACTGTGCAGTGGTTAATCTTAACCTGTAGAGGCATTGAATATGCACTAAAATCTACCAAAATGGGATCAGATTTTTAAAGTGATTCATTATCTGCAAAGCATTTTGACATGTCAGGTGATCATTAATGGCACTATAAATGCAAGTCTGTCTTTCACTTGCTTCTACTTGATGTAATTACTTAACATCCTCTGACAATGTGTGACCAGTTCCCAGTGCCATAATGTTCCAAAATGTTTGCAGTCTATGAAGGATCCTTTGAACCATAATGCCTGTTCCAATTTAGGAACAACAGCAGATAATTTGTGCACAGCAAGCTTCTACAAGCAGCAATCTGATAATGACCAGATCATCTGTATCAGTGACATTAATTGGTCAGAAGTATTGGCCAGGAGACACGGAAACTTCACTGCTGTTCTTTGACAATAATGCGATATGGGATGTTGCTGGAATGGAGGATTTGAGATATAAAAATAGACTGCAAAGACTTGGACCTTTTTCACTGGAGTGTACGAGGTTGAGGGGTGGCCTTATTGAGGTTTATAAAATCAAAAGGGGTATAGATAAGGCGAATGCCAAGGGCCTTTTTGCTAAGGGGAGGGAATTCAAAACTAGGGGGCATATTTTTAAGGTGACAGGAGAAACATTTTAAAAAGGACAGGAGGGGCAACTTTTTTTTTTAACACAGGGAGCGGTTTGTGTGTGAAATAAACTGCCAGAGAAAGTGGTGGACGCAGGTACAATTGCGTTTAAAAGACATTCGGATAAGTTCATGAATAGGAAAGGTTTGGACGGTTATGGACCAAGTGCAGGCAAGTGGGGCTAGTTTAGTTTCACAACATAGTCGGCATGAACCGGTTGGACTGAAGGGTCTGTTTCCGTGCTGTAATGATCCTATAACAGCCCCTTAGCATGGCAATAACCTGAGGCAGCTTGAAGGCAGAAACAAAACTAGGGTTTCAAGTGGTTAAATCCTTTTAGTAGAAAATGCAGATAACTGAAAAGAATCATCTGTGCAGCTGATACTTACCCCAAGACAGACCATGCCAAGAGCAAGACCAGAAGCCAGTGAGTACGATTCCCTATCAGTACAGTTCTCCATCTCAGGGCCTGGTGGGCGACCTAAACAGAGGAAACAGGATGTGACTGCAATGTGCAATTAAGTCACAACTGGAAAGACTTTGCTTGCTGCTTTTTATTTCGGATTGTCAACTTTTGCAAAATTTCGCTATTCAGTTGAGAAATGGTTTGCAGAATTATAGATGTTCCTTAATTTCTACTGTGAACTTGTTTTCCTCAGTTGGTATTTATAGGACAAGTCATTACTGGCAGGTGAAAATTGGCAGCTTCTGATTCTTGAAGTAGAAAAGCAATTGTACAGCAAAATCACGAGAGACAATACCTTCAAGCTCAGTAATTTCTAAATCATTTCCAATCAGGACTTCAGCAGATAATCTAGGATAATATTTCACTGCTGCATTGCCAGAGTGTTGCTGAGACTGCAGCACTTGGAGTCCAACAGAAATCTAGTCCGAATGTTCATGTTAGAAATAGTGCAGGAAGTTCTCATCAGAAACCCTCGCTCAGCCAAAATCACCAAAAGCAGGCAGGGTGGCACGGTGGCTCAGTGGTAAGCACTGCTGCCTCACAGCACCAGGGACTGAGTTCGATTCCACCCTCGGTCTGTCTGTGTGGAGTTTGCACATTCTCCCTGTGTCTGCATGGGTTTCCTCCAGGTGCTCCGGTTTCCCCCCACAGCACCAAAGATGTGCAGGCTAGGTGGACTGGCCATGGGAAATTGCCCATAGTGTTCAGGGATGCGTAGATTAGGTGGGGTATGCGGGATGCTCGGACGGTTGATGTGGACTTGTTGTGCTGAAGGGCTTGTTTCCACACTGTAAGGATTCTATGATTCTATGAGGCAGTGTCATTTATTTAATTTGCTCTGTGTGGGATCTTACCGTGTTGTTGCATTTGTAGTTTATTAGATCATAATTCCAAATCCAATTCTTTCAAATGCGAAACACTTTGTGATTCCCAAGGGATGTTTTTACATACAATGATAATTGCAAACTCCTCCTCTCCTAATTTTATTTTTCCTGTGAATTCAACAAGATTTAATTCCAAATTCTCCTCAGCTACAGACAGAAATTGTGCCTTCTGTGGATGGGGTTGGGGGGTGGGGGGGAAATGCGGGCAGTGCTGCTGAAGTAGACTGTCAATGACAAATATTGGCTGCTACTGGAATGCAGAGTATTCCAATATAAAAACACATCATTCAGACTGATCGATGGAACTCTTTAACTTGCTCTCTCCAGTCTGCTCATTTCTAATGTCCTTCAATATTACGCTGTTCCAAACAGGAGTTTATAGCAATTATTGCAACAGCACTTTGAGGCAGAGAATTAGAGGTTTGGCTTTTAACCTTTCCTTCAATTCTTTGTGACTTTTGAAAATGTGTTTGCTCCTAATGCTTTGTTACATCAGCAGTAATGATCTATCGGTATTTATCATCCTGTAACCCTTCAACATCCCTTAAGATCCCGTTAGGAATGTCAATTTTATGCTAATGTAGAGTCAAAGGATGCTTTCCTTTGCCCGTTTTACTCTTAAGATCAGACAAGGAGTTAAAACACTTGCAGCTTATCAAAAATGAAAAAAAAAATTCACAGCCAGTACCAAGATCACAAAACATACTCTGCTGGATATTTCCTAATCAGCTTGTTCAGAGACGTGACTACATGCCTTCAGAGCAGGTACGCCTCCTGGCCCAGAGAGAGGGACACTACCGCTGGGTCACAAGCGCCCCAATACTCTGCCGCAGATTCATGCATTACTACGAAGTGGGCTTGAACCTCCAGATTACTTCCTTCAATCTCACGTTGCAATGGTCACACTTCTACATTGAGCTGAAGGCTCTCATAAAACCTCCTCCATAAATTTCACTTCGGGTCTCATGCGAGGGATTACTGGTTCAACATACCAAAGTCTCAAAAAGGTTCAACAGTGATAGAGAGTGACACAGTCATAACAGCAACAAGGACATTACTCAGCTCATGCTGTCTATCGAGAGCAATCCAGTCAATCACATTTTGAGACGCCATCCAGTCATTTTATCTCCCTCAATTGCCCATCCAATTTCCTTTTGAAACAGCTGATCATTTCTGCTTCCACAATCCTATACACAGCAGAATCCAGGCCATGACCATTTGGTGCTCAAACAACAGCTCTGCACGGATGAGTGGTATTATCATAAGACTACTAAACCAGAAACTCAGATAATGTTCTGGATTCCTGGGTTCCAATCCCACCATGTTTGAATTCTGCAATTTGAATTCAACAAAAAATATCTGGAATTGAGAGTTTAATGATGACTACTGTCGATTCTCAGGAAAACCCATCAGGTCGACTATGGTCCTTCAGGGAAGGGAATCTGTCATTTTTACATGTTCTGGCCTACATGTGACTCCAGATTCACATCGATGTGGTTGACTCTCAATTGCCCTCTGAAATGGCCTCGCAAGCCACTTAGTTGTATCCATCGCTACAAAGTCTCAAAGGAATGAAACCGGACGGATCACCCGGCATTGACCTAGGCACCAGAAAAGACAACAGCAGAAACAGCTCGGTCAACCCTACAGAGTCCTCTTTACTAGCATCAGGGGATTAGTGTCAAAATTGGGAGAGCTGTCTCACAGACTAGTCAAGCAAGAGCCTGAAACAGTCAGACTCACAGAACCATACCTTACAGACAATGTCGCAGACACCACCCTGGATATGTTCTGTCCCACTGGAAGGACAGATCCAGCAGAGGAGGCAGCACAGTGGTACACGATTGGGAGGGTGTTGATCTGACAGTCCACAACATTGACTCCAGACTCCATGAAGTCTCATGGCTTCGAGTCAAACATGGGCAAGGAAGCCTGTTGCTGATTATCATGTACTATTCTCCTTTGGCTGTTGAATCAGTACTCCTCCATGTTAAACAACACTTGGAGGAAGCACTAATGATGGCAACAGCACAGAATATACTCTGGGCAGGGGATTTCAACGTCCACCATCAAAAATGGCTCAGCAGCAGTATTACTGATCTAGCTGGTTGGGTCCTAAAGGACATGGCTGCTAGATTGGGTCTGCAGCTTATGGCGAAGGAACCAACAAGAGGGAAAAGCTTACTTGATCTTATCCTTATTAATCTGCCTGCTGCAGATGCATGTGTCCATGACGGTATCGGTAAGAGTGACCACAATGCAATCCTTGTGGAGATGAAGTCCCCACCTTCACATTCAGAATATCTTCTACCATATTGTCTGGCACTATCACTGTGCTAAATGGGACAGACTTTGAATAGATCCAGCAACTCAAGACTGAGCAATCCTGAGGCGGTGAGCCATTGACAGCAGCATATTTTAATTCAATCTTTAATTTAATGGCCTATCATATCCCCCACTCAACCATTACCGTCAAGCCAGGGGATCAACCCTGGTTCAATGGAGACTGCAGGAGGGTACTTCAGGAGCAGCACCAGGCATACCTGAAGATGAGGTTTCAACCTGGTGAAGCCACCAAACAGGACGACTTGCACGCCTAACAGCGAAAGCAGTAAGTGACAGCAGAGCTAAGCGATCCCACAACCAATGGATCAGATCTAAGCTCTGCAGTCCTGCCACATCCAGTTGTGAATGGTGATCACCTGGAGGAGGAGGGGCTTCACAAATATCCCCATCCTCAATGATGGAATAGCCCAGCACATCAGTGCAAAAGGCTGAGGCATTCACGGTAATCTTCAGGCAGAAGTATCGAGTAGATGATCCATCTCTGTCTCCTCCAGTGGTCCCCAGCATTAGAGATACCAGTCTTCAGCCAATTCGATTCACTCCACGTGATATCAAGAAGCGGTTGGAAACACTGAATACTACAACAGCTACTGGCCCTGACAACATTCCAGCAACAGTACTGAAGACTTGTGCTCCAGAACTTGCTGCTCCCCTAGACATGCTCTTCCAAAAGTTACAACACTGGCATCTACCCGCCCCATAAGTCTACTCTCGATCATTAGTAAAGTGATGGAAGGTGTCATAGTGCCAAGGTGTCAAGCAGCACCTGCTCAGTGACACCCAGTTAGGGTTCTGCTGATTGTGGCATCAAGGAGCCCCAGCAAAACTGGAAACAATGGGCATCAGGGGCAAACTCTCCCCTGGGTGGAGTCATACCTGACACATGGGAAGATGGCTGTGGTTGTTGGAGGTCAGTCATCTCAGCTCCAGGACATTTCTGCAGGAGTTCCTCAGGGTAGTGTCCTCGACCCAACCACCTTCAGCTGCTTCATCAATGACCTTTCCTCCTTCATAAAGTCAGAACTGGGGATGCTCGCCGATGAGAGTACAATGTTCAGCACCATTCCTGACTCATCAGATACCGAAGCAGTCCATGTTCACATGCATCAGGATCTGGACAATACCACTTGTCAACCCAAGCCTGGGTAAGTAACATTCGCACCACACAAATGCCAGGCTATGACCATCACCAATAAATCTAACTCTGTGACATTCAATGATGTTATCATTACTGAATCCCGTACTATCAACATCCTGGGGGTTACCACTGACCAAAAACTCAACTGGACTTGCCACAGAATCACAATGGCTACAATAGCAGGTCAGAGGCTAGGAATACTGATGTGAGTAACTCATCTCCTGACTGCCTAAAGCCTGTCCACCATCTACAAGGCACAAGTCAGGAGTGTGATGGAATACTCCCCACTTGCCTGGATGGGTGCAACCCGAACAACACTCAAGGAGCTTGACACCATCCAGGACAAAGCAGCCCGTTTAATTGGCACAACATCCACAAGCATCCTCTCCCTCCACCACCGACGTTCAGTAGCAGCAGTGTGTACTAAGATTCACTGCAGAAATTTAGTTGTGTCTGACTGCAGACATTTTGTCACCCTGCTAGGTAACATCGTCAGTGCGCCTCCGGTGAAGCGTTGGTGTTCTGTCCCGCTTGTTATTCATGTGCCTCAGTTTGCTGCAGTGGGTGGCATCACTTCCAGTTCTGTTTCTCAGTGGTTTGTATATCGGGTCCAGTTCTCGGTCTACTGGGACAACACATCCATAAGAGCACAAGCCAAACAGAGACGTGCCAGGGAATTCCTGGAGGCCTGGCATCCCAACAGGAACTCCATCAACAAACCCACTGAACTAGAACAGATATACAAACCACTGAAAAGCAGAACCAGAAGTGATACCAACCACCCCAGCAAACCGAGGCATATAAATAACAAGCGGGACAGAACACCAACACCTCACCAGAGGCAAACTGGTAATGTTACCTAGCAGGGTGACGAAACATCTGCAATCAAACACACCAGCTCGGTGAGCAGGTCTACAACCTCATCCATAACCCAAGCTACAAACCTTCTCAAAAACTTTAAATTGCAGAAATTCACCAAAGATTCTCAGAAAGAACCTTTCAAATGCATGATCACTTCCATCTAGAAGGACAACGGCAGCAGATACATGCAAACACCATCACTTTCAAGTTCCCCTCCAGCCACTTTAATTTTCTAATTGTTTTTTGTTTCCTAAGAATTTCATATCAAGTGTCTGTAGCTAGGCATCTTTGTATCCAAGATGGCGCTGTAACGTGGCAACTGTAAATTTTTCACTGTGTTCATTTCAGTACGTGTGACAATAAAGCTAATTCAATTTAATTCAATTCAAGCCTCTCACCATCCTGACTTGGAAATATATCGCTGTTCTTTACCATCACTGGGTCAAAATCCTGGAATTCCCTCCCTAAAGGCATTGTGGGTCAACCCACAGCAGGTGGACTGCAGCGGTTCAAGAAGGCAGCTCACCACCACCTTCTCAAGGGACTGGCCAGCAACACCCACATCTCACAAATGAATTTTTAAAAATGCATAAAACTGTGTTTAATTAGGTGTACACTTTTGGGCAGCCCATTACATTTTAAAAAAGTCATATTTTCACTAGATTGAATGAAATTTACCATCCAGAATTTCCATTTTCTCATCACTCAAATGGTGTGCTACACTCAGTCCAACATTGCCTCTTCATTCCAAAATAACTCTTACATACCTTACATTTTTACATGAAAATAACTGACTGTAAATTTCCCTTTGATGAGTGGGAGCAGGGGAACAGAATTCAAGGTTTTGGCTGGTAACCAAGATTATTTTACTTTGCTTGATTTTGATGTGTATCCCGTCAGTCTTTCATGGAAAGAGAATCTCGGTTCAACAGTTCATTCAAAGTACACCACTTCACACAATGTATCACCCGCACTGTATTTTTACCAGAACACGATATTGAATTAGGAGATCGGGGAGGTGGTGGCAGACATAACTTGTTACTTATATGCCTCAGTTTGCTGGGGTGGTTGGCGTCAGTAATGTCACTGAATTCATAAGCTTACAGCCTATGCCTAATGCTCTGGACATCGGGCTTCTGACCCCACCAATGGTGTTGGTGGAATTTGAGTTCAGAATAAATCTGGAAAATAAATTTGTATCAGTACAAGCACCCATCCTACGACCTTACCTGATGACACTGGATCCACAGCAATGTGGTTGACTTTTAACAGGAGTAGTGTGTCCAGTTCTGGTCTCCTTCTTATAGGAAGTAAATAATTAAGCTGTAGAGGGTTCAGGAAATATTTACCAGAATGTTGCCAGGAATGGAGAGGCTAGATAGACTGGGGCTATTTTCATTGGAGTGCAGGAGGTTCGGGGTGACTTATACAGGTTTATAAAATCATGAGGAGTACAGATAAAGTGAATAGGCAAGTGTCTTTTCCCTAGGATGGGGGATTTCAAGACTAGGAGGCACATTTTTAAGATAAGAGGAGAGAGATTTAAAAAAGACACGTGAAGCAATTTCTTTAACACAGAGTGGCTCATGTGTGGAATGAACTTCCAGAGGAAGTGGTATTTGCAGGTAGGGTTACAACGTTTAAAAGACATTTAGATAAACACATGAATAACAAATGTTTGGAGGGATCTGGGCCAAGCGCAGACAGATGGGACTAGTTTAGCTTGGGATTATGGTCAGCATGGACTGGTTGGACCGAAGAGCTGTTTCCTGCTACAGGACTCTATAACTCTAAACACCTAGCAAACCACTCAGTTCAAGAGCAATAAGGGGCGGGCAATAAATGCTGGCCTTGCCAATGACATCTCTGTTCCTTGAAAGACTAAAGAAAACAAAACTTGAAATGCAAGGACACAGTCAACTTCTCGACAGACGAAAGCTTACTGGAGTGAAACCAGCCGCTAAACTTCTCTGGTAGGTGAGCTCAGAGCTGAAGATGCCTCACCTATTTCAGTCAGAAGTACTTCAGCAATGTGTCGGTGTGCAGTTCCTTGATATACAAGTCCTATACCCATCACCGCTGCAACCTGTAAGTTGTGAGGGACATCCAGTTCAGTTGAGGTAGGGGGCAGCAGTGCAGGGATATGAATACTCAGGAGACGCGTGACTGATATATCCATTGTGCCCAGTTTTGCAGCTGAAATTCCCAGGAGCAATCCAATGCTGGTCATCTCATGGCCCTGCCAGACAGCACAAGGAAAACATGTTATTTCAATAAAACTGCGAAAAGGTAAATTACCAATATCTAATATGATCATTTCAAATCAATTGTTGCATACCAGATTCATGAAACAAACCAGAAGTGAGAACAATAGTGACTTAAGAACACAAAGATGATTAAAACAAAACAACTTCAATGACTGGAGGTAACGGAGGATAAAAAAAAAATCCAGCACTGGTGACAGAACTCGGTGAGGATATATAAAAAGCAATGCCTAGAGAACAGTGAGGATAAAAAGTGGCAGCACGAACTAGAAAACCTAGTGAGGATTAAAAGTGAGGAGAGAGGAGAGTGAGGACTGGGGAGGGGGCCGTGTGCAGGTGAGGATGCAGGAGGGGGAGCAAGGATGCAAGAAAGAGGTGAGTGAGGACACGGGTGGGGGAGTGGGGGTGGGGGCGAGGATAAGGGAAAGAGGGGGATGAGGACACAGCACGGGGAGTGAAGGCACGAGAGTGAGGGCAAACGAGTGAGGGCGTGGGATGGAGGCAGAGCGAGGATGCGGGACGGCAATCAGAGGACTGAGGAGGGGGGACAGAGTGAGGACTGAGGAAGGGGGACAGAGTGAGGAGGGGGTACAGAGGGAAGAATTGGGACGAGGTAAGTCAGGACCCGGGACGCAGAATAGAGGAGAGGACGTGGGGAGGGGCATCTCCTGTTTCTCCCCCAACACCCAAAACCAGGTCACAATCGCATCCTGGTTAAACCAGGACCCGAACCTGTTTAAATACAAGTGTGCAAATTGAAGTGATATAAAGTGCACATGTGCTGATGTCAGCTGTTGCTGACTGAAAGCAAAAAACACTTTTAAAGGGTAAATGGATAGAATCTGAAATGTGCTGCCCGAGGCCGTGATGGAGGCAGATTCAATTATGGTCCTCAAATAGGAATTGAATAATTACCTGAAAAAAAAATGCAGAGTTAAAGGAAAAGGTGAGAGTATAGGACTAGTTCAGCTGCTGTAATGGAGAGCGAGCAGGCCAAATCAGCCCCTCAAACCTGTCCTGCCATTCTAGGTCACGGCTGATCAGCAAATCCCAACACTATATTCCCACGAGATAACAAGGTGTAGAGCTGGATGAACACAGCAGGCCAAGCAGCATCAGAGGAGCAGGAAAGCTGATGTTTCAGGTCTGGACCCTTCTTCAAAAAATGATATTCCCACACTACTCCTACCACTATTGCTCTTGACGTACAGGAATCTATCCATCTCCATCTTGAATTTACTCACCGACTGAGTTTCCACAGTCTATTGGGGTAAAGAATTCCAAAGACTCATCACTCTCTTGAAAGAAGTGGTAACTAGTGCAGTGCCAGGAGCACAATTATTTATACTATAAATTATAGACTTGGATGAGGAGAGTGAATGTACTATAGCCAAGTTTGTGGATGACACAAACAAACAGTCTACAGATGGATAAAGATAGGATAAGCAAGTTTGCAAACACTTGGCAGATGCAATGTGGGAAAAACTGTGATTATGCACTTTGGCAGGAACAAAGGAGTTAACTATTATTTGAATAGAAAAAGCTGTAGCATGGAGGGACTTAGGGGTCCTTGCGCATAAGTCAGAAAAATATAATTCAGAGGTACAGCAGGTTATAGGGAATGCAAATGGAATGTTGACCTTTATTTCAAAGATTAGAACTAGGAAGGCTTTGCTAAAACTATACAAGGGACGAATCAGACCACATCTGGAATACTGTAAACAGTTTTCATCAGCTTCAAAAGGAAAGATATACCAGCATTGGAGACAATCCAGTGAAGGTTCACAAAGATGAACAGAGTATCTTATGAGGAGAGGTTGAGTAGATTGGCTCTGCACAAATTGGAGTTGACAGAAGACCTTTTTGAAACATACAAGACTCTTAGAGGGCTTCAGGAGAGGTTATTTCCCCTTCTAGGAGAGTCTAGGACCATAGGGCATAATCTCAGAATAAAGGGTCGCTCATTTAAGATTGCAATAAGGAGGAATTTCTTCTCAGTGGATCAACTGGAATTCTGCACTGCAGAGAGCTATAGAGGTCGAGCCGTTAAATATATTCATGCCTAATACAGACAGATTTTTAATCAGTAAAAGAATCAAGGTACAGGCACAATGGGCCAAGCAGCCTCCTCTACCTTGTAACAGTTTTCTGATTCTGAGAAAAGACAGGAAATTGGAGTTGAGGGTTATCAGATCAGCCATGATCTCACTGAATAGTCTCAATGGGTTGAACAGCCGACTTCTCTCCTATATCTTGTGGTCTATGCTCTCAGAGTGAAGAGGTTCCTTCTCATCTCAGTCCGAAATAGCTTGTCTTTTATTCTGTGACGTGTTTCATGTTTCAAGACCCCACAGCCAAGGAAATCATATTACTACATTACCCCTTTAAAAATTTTGCAATTTTCCATTAGATCATCTGTCATTCTTCGAAATTCAAGAAAATACAGCCCCAGTCTCCTTCATCTCTCCTCACGGCCAAGTCCCACCATTCCAGGCATCAATCTGGTGAACCTTTGCTGCACTCCCTTTATTGCAAATATGTTTTTCCTTAGAGAAGTGGATCAGAACAGCATGCAATACTCCTGGTGTGATTTCATCATTGCTCCGTACTATCAAAGCAAGACTTCTTTGTTCCTGTACTCAAGCCCGTTTGCAATAAAGGTTAATATATTGTTTGCCTCATGAGTTGCTTGCTGCATATAAATGTTAGCTTTCATTTACTTAAGAACAAGGACCCTGAGGTGCTTTTGGATATCAACACGTTCCAATCTCTCAACATTGAAGAAATAATCTGCGCCTTTGTTCCTTCCATATATTCTATCTGCCATGCTCTTGCCCAATCACGTGCCCCACCGATCTCTTCCCGTGACCACCACCTGCCCCAAGTATAACAGAGCCTGCAGTAGCCGCATCGGTCTGTACAGCCACCTACAGACTCACCCTGACAGTGAAAGAGAGTCATCCTCGTCTGCAAGCGACCGCCAATGAGTCAAAATCACTTTGAAGTCTCTTTGCATCTTTCTCACAACTCACTTCCCATGTTTTCTACTATCTGTAAATTTGGAAAAATTACATTTTTTCTCCACACCCAGATCATTGATATGGATTGTGAAAAGCTTGGGCCTAGCACTGATTTTTGTGCTACACCATTAGTCATAGTGTGTGAACTGAGAATGACTGATTTAATTGCTCCTCTCCACCTGTCAACCACCCCTCAATCCACACTATTATATTACCCTCAAACCCATATGTTTAAATTTTCTTTGCTAATCTCCTGTGTCGGGCTGTGTCAAAAACCTCTCAAAATTCAACTACACCAAGTCCATTGTTTCCATTTTATCAAGTATGCTAGCAACAAACTCAAAGAACTCCTATTGCATGTGTTAAAACATAATTTCCTCCTCATAAACGCATGTTGACTGGACTCTGTCCAATGAGACAATAACTTTCTAAAAATCTAGTCATTGTATATTCTTTTTAATAGATTCCAGCATTTTACCTGAGTAAAATTCCACACTGTCACTCAAGCCCTGTATTTTAACTATTTTATGGAGACTCCATGCGTTTTCCTATGAGACAAGCACAAGGTACTAACTAAGCTTCTCCCCATTTCGTCATTTCCTATCAAAAGTCTTCCTGTCTCTGCG
Organism: Ginglymostoma cirratum; assembly: GCA_024137785.1. NCBI lineage: Eukaryota > Metazoa > Chordata > Chondrichthyes > Orectolobiformes > Ginglymostomatidae > Ginglymostoma > Ginglymostoma cirratum. The sequence continues at coordinate 27,688,228 of JAHRHZ010000039.1, forward strand.
ATGTAATGGATGCACATTTGTCTTTGCTAATCCTTTCTTTTTGTAAATACGTACAGAAGTTTTTACCATCCTTTTTTTTGTTGTTTCTCATTCATATTCTTTTCTCTGTTTCATTATCCATTTCTTGATTCTCCATTGCTGAATTCCAAAGTCCTCCCAATCACCAAGCTATTTACTTTTCTCAATTACTTCACAAGCCTTCCTCTTGTATAGAATATTATCTTTAACATTCCTTGTTATTCATGGCTCCCTTGTTTTTCCTGTTCGATATTTTTGCCTTAAAGAAATACATGTTTTTGAACACCAAGCATTAATTTTTAAATAGCAGCCATTGCCCATCTACTGTCAAACTTTTTAATGCCTTTTTCCACTCCAGTGGTTAGCACTGCTGCCTCAAAGCGCCAGGGACTTGAGTTCAATTCCACCCTCGGGCAACTGTGTGTGGAGTTTGCACATTCTCCCCGTTTCTGCAAGGGTTTCTGCTGGGTGCTCTGGTTTTCTCCCACAGTCCAAAGATGTGCAGGTGAGGTGGATTGGCTATGCCAGGGAATGTGCAGGCTAGGTGGATTAGCCATAGGAAATGCCGGGCTACAGGGGAGAGAGTCTGGGTGGGGTGCTCTTCGGAGGGTCGGTGTGTACTTGATGATCCAAATGGCCTGCTTCCATACTGCAGGGATTTTATGATAAGGTCTATCCCCTGATAAGACGGATTAAACATCTCCAAACAGCACTAGCAAAGCTCCCTTTTGTTCAGGTAAAATCTGTCCTTCTTATATGGGCCCCACCTCCCCCATAAGAGGATCCAGTGTCCCAGGCGTCTAAGGCCCTCTCTACCGGACTGTTCTCCAGGCACATTCTCTCAATCTTTCTATTTCCCTAGTTACTAACACATGGTAGAGGGAGCAATCCTAAAATTATGTTCATAAAGATCTCACTTTTCAGTCTCTTGCCTAACTCGTTAAATTCTGCTTTGCACTGAGGACCTTCTTTCTTTGTCATGTTTGTGTGAGATTAGCAGCAGAAGCAAGTATGAAAATAACAGTGCAGGTAGCAAGAGTCTTCACTTGCCTGCCTGACCCAACCTCCCCAACTCCCCACCCACCTCTGCCTCACCCCGCCGCGCACCCCCCCCCCTTCCCCACCCTCCCGTCTCTAAAATAAATCCTACCCATGTTGCCACTCCTTCCCTGGGGAGCAGGAGGAGGCAGCAAAGTTGATATCCTGCTATCTGGCCTGCAACCCTCAAACTGGCTGCTTACAGCTGAATGCAAATACCCATACCTGCAAGGAAAACTCAATCTTTCATGAGACCATAAATCACCAAGGACAAAATTGCAGAATGCTGCTCAAAAAATCCTACCCAGTAAGACAGGTCTCATATCATGACTACCGTTTAATTTAAAAGTAAGAATTACTTCGCAAAATTCCATTGCCAAGAGAAATGTTCAGTCAATTTGCAGGATGCTGGATGAGAGCGGAGGAAATAATTGAAACCTCTGACTTAACGTCAGGAAGGATTTTCAGCAGAACTGCAAGAATTCTTCACAGTGGAAAATTCTACAGTAGAAGTGAAACCATACCCCATTTTTATATTTCCTTCTTCACTTTAAGCACAGTGGCAGCACAATGACAAAACCTCAAAGTGTGCAATGTGCTACCTTAACATTTGTTGGACCCCAAACAACAAAACATCTCTTTATTAATGCACATGATGCTGAAAAACCTGTTCAAACATCAATGAGTGACCACTCAGTCTTCCTTTAAAACAAGTAGCAGGATTGCAATTCTTGCTGATTTAAGGTAACAAAAAAGATCACAAATCCTGCAGGGTAATAGGCAAGATCTGCATTGAAAGCTCACTTTACTCACCAGTAACTACCCTATCCTCGATAGATTTTCTGAGGAAGGGTCTAGGCCCGAAACATCAGCCTTCCTGCTCCTCTGATGCTGCTTGCCCTGCTGTGTTCATCCAGCTCTGCACCTTGTTATCTCAGATTCTCCAGCATCTGCAGTTCCTGCTCTCCCTGAAACAACTACCCTATCCTCTTTCCCTTCCAAACTACTTTTGATTTTGATTATGGTATGTGCCATTATAAAGTGTTAATAGCTCTTTGATTACTGCCTATCCCCAGTTTCAAGCGTCATTGAGCCATGTTTCAATGTTGAGCCATGTTTCAATGTTGTACTGAACAGTACAACACAGCCCGGCCAACTTATCTAGCACCTTCAGTCAAGAAAACCCAAGATACATCTGCATCCTCCCTTAAATACTTAACACGGCACAGAAAACATACATTGTTCATTGATCTGGTGTAGATTATTGTTTTTAAGTTGTGTTTACAATTTTCCTTATTTTCAGTAACTAGTTTGGGTCTCAATTACACATGGATCAAAGCGACACTGAGCATTTAAAGAGAGGTCACTTCATTGTGTGCACATCACTCTGGGACAACATCACGAAGTCATAAAAGGTCCTGGAAGCATATATAAAAACAGCTTTTTACTTCTTATGCAGAATTTCTATACAAGAGTTCTTGGCATGTGAACAAACCTGAAATTAGTAAAAGGCCCACATCAGCATTGCAAGTAAATACTGTTTAAGCAAGGAAAGCCACAATACTATCAAGCATTTAGGTCCTAGGTCTGGAATATGGTGCACAATTTGATCATCAAGATGCCACCAAAACATTCAGGCTCCACAAATGTTGCAATCAACAGCCATGAGGGGCATCCTGAGAATCAAATCATTATTTCTTTTGAAAAAATTATTTTTACACTGTATTCGGGATGCGTCGCTAGCAAAAACAGCATATGTTGCTCATTCATTAATTACTGTTGAGAAGGTGGAGGTGAGCTGCCCTCTTAAATCACTGCAGTCGAGAGAGAAAGTGAGAGAATGGTCATCATGCCTCAGGTGAGGTTGAGAAGCAGAGATCCTCCTAGTAAGCCCAGCCAGTGCGGGAACTGAACCCATGCATCACTCGGCATCACATACCCACCATCCAGACAAATGAAATAACCAGCATCCCTGTGACTGTGAATTTGAATGTATGTTCCTGGTGCTAAGTACATGCCAAGGTGCTGTGAGGAAGGAACTTTGATGATTTTGACCCAGCAAAGCGAAGGAACAGCAATTTGGTTCCAAGAATAAAATGGTGCATGGCTTGCATGGGAACTTGCAGTTGTCCCCATGAATCTGCTGCCTTCAAGGCCATGGAGGTGATGAATTTGCAAAGTGCTGCTGAAGGAGGTTGCTTCTTGTCGATGGTTCATACTGCTGCCATTGTGCATTAGTAGTGGAGGCAGTGAATGGGGTGCCTACCAAGCAGTCTGCTTTGTCCTGAATGATGTGGAGGTTCATGAATACTATTGGAGCTACACTCATCCAAGCAGGTGGAGAGTATGCCATCACACTTCAGACTTGGGCTGGGGCCATACTTGTTCAAGCCTGAGTACTGCCCAGGTCTTGTTGTCTGTGGACAAGAACTATTTCAGCATCTGAACAGCAAATGGCAATGGACACTGTGCAATCATCAGCTAACATCATCCACTACTGACTTTATGTTGGACAGAAGGCAATTGATGAAGCAGCTGAAGATGGTTGGGATGAGGACGCTACCCTAAGGAACTCCTGCAAGGATATTCTCGGACTGAGATGATTGGCCTCCAAGAACCATCTTCCTCTGTGTTAGGTATGACACCAACTAGCAGACAGTTTTCAACCAATTTCCATTGACTCAATGTTTTTGAGGGCTCCTCAATACCACACTCAATCAAATACTGTCTCGATGTCAAGGGAAGTCATTCCTACCTCATTTCTGGAGTTCAGCTCATTTGTCCATGATTGTGTTATGATTGTAATGAAGTTAGGAGCTCAGTGGCCCTGGAGGAACCCAAACAGAGCATCAGTGAGTAAATACGACTTGATAACACTATGATGACCCGTCCACCATTTTGCTGGTGATCAACATTAGTTTCGCCAGGTTAGATTTGTTCTGCCTTTTAATGGCCAGGATGTCTCCAAACAATCTTCTATATTGCTGGGTAGGTGCCACTGTTCTGAAACTGTACTGGAATAGTTTGGCTAGGGATGGAGCTAATTCTGGCAACACGAGTCTTCAGTACCGATGTCTGAATGTTGTCAGGGCCCATAACCCTTGCAGTGTTCAATGCCTTCGGCTGATTCATGATATTATGTAGAGTGACTTAAGTTTGCTCAAGACCAGCATCTTGGGGACCTCCAGAGGAGGCCGAAATGCATTATTCACTCAGCACTTCTGGCTGAAGGTGGAAGCAAACCCTTCAGCCTCTAGCAATGACATGCTGGGCTCCCCATCACTGAGGATTGGGATATTTGTTGATTCTCCTCAAATTCTATTTAGAAAGGACACAACTGAGAGGAAAATAAATTAAACTTTATAGATTGGTACATCAGAAACATGACTGCAAAGTAAGGAAAAATTAAAAAGACAATAAAGAAAAGGTTAAGTCTATTGAAAAGGTCAAGTTAAGACAGATAGCAGGAGGATCACCCCATAACATGATGAACGCTTAGGGGAGTGCAGTGGAAACACAGGCCAGAAACACATTCAGCAATCCAACCTAAAAGTCTGACTGAGGAACTGCAACCGGCTAAGATAAGATCAACTCATTCTCATCTTGAGATTATTGAAAAAAAAATAAAATTTAGCTGTTAGATGTATAGGCTGCAATTTTTCACACTGTAGAAAAGTGACATTTCCTTTCTTTCTGTTTCAAAGCCTAACTTTAAAAAAAAAATGCATTTTTAGTTCTAGTCAGCAAAAGACCTGAGCAAAGTGAGTCCAACTGCCTGTAAAATCACAAACTCAAAATGCATTTTCTTTTAAAAAAACCAATCCATCAATCCATTTTTTAAAAAAACGGGTAACCCAATCAGGCAAACAAACACAAATTGAATTTAATCATTCCTGCGTTAAGAATGTGATTGTACATGTGCTAAAACAGATGAAATCCATGAACGAAGTCATGATAAATATCAAAAACCTGAAAGAACTGTGGATGCTGGAAATCAGAAAAAAATGTTATGATAAACATCAAACTAAACTTTCTTTTAAGAGGCGATTAATGTTGAATGAGTTGTTGACAGTTGACTCAGTTCAGACAAATGAGAAACAGGATTTGGAAAATGAAATAACGGTGCCTTTGAAAAGTTCACTCAGTTGGTTCCTAGGAATGAAGGGATTGCCCTATGAGGACTGATTGAGTAGGCTGAGTCGATGTTTCCTGAAGTTTATAAGAATAAGGGGTGATCTCACTGAACCGTATAAAGTCTTCAGGTGCTCAAGAGCTCTTTTTCTTGACTGGGGAACCTCAAATTAGAGGTCACAGACATAGAATTGGCCATTCACGATTGAGACGAGGAGAAATTTCTTAATTTAAAAAATGAAGGCACCAGGCACCAGCAGAGGCTCAGTCATTCTGTGTATTTAAGATGGATAGATTTTTGGATATTAAGGAATATGGATAGTGAAGGAAGATAGTGCTGGTACTGAATAGCAGAGCAAGCCTGTAGGACATAATAGCTTATTCTTGCTTTTTTTTGTAATGTTTTCAAATGTCAAATAGCAGATTCTGCAAATGTTCCTACCAAATCAACAGAAGGTAATTTTGCCAACAGTAATATACGTGCTACATTTGTAATAACTGCTTCACCTCATCTCAGCCTTGATCATAGAATTCCTAGTGTGGAAGCAGGCAATTTGGCCCATCGAGTCCACACCAACCCTCCGAAGAGTATCCCACCCAGACCCACCCCCCTCCCCTATCTCTGTAATTCTGCATTTCCCATAGCTATTTTCCCTTGATCTTATTTCTTACCCCACATCCCTTTCCATGCCAATTCTCCTCCCTTCCTCTCATAAAGACTCTGACTTTTGAGACTGGCTGGAACTCTATGTGACCTTTAGGCGGTAGCTGTCCCATTCCCCAAGTAATAGCTGAAAGTGACCCAATCCTGAAGTTGGCTCTCAGCAGGCTAATCCAACATGAGGATCATGGCAGCTGAGCTTCCTCATGGGATAGATTTGTAGAATTTTACAGTACAGGAGGCCATTCAACCCATCATGTATGTACTTGCTCCTGAAAGACTTACATAGCTAGTCCCATTCTCCAGCCCTATCTCTGCAGCCCTCTCACTCCAGCACTTCAAATACATATCCAGGTCTCTTTTAAAACCTCCTATGGAATCGGTCTCCACCAGTCTCTTAAGCAGTGTATTCCGAATGCCAACAACCCCCTAAGAAGTTTCTCCTCATCTCACTCCTAGCTCTCTTGCTCACCACCTTGAAACTGTGACCCCTAGTTACTGACATACTGACTAGTGGAAACATCCACCTGCCCTCCTCAGCAATCGTCTGAGCAGGAGTCAGCAAAGTAGAGATCTGTAAGAAGCGTGGTTGACTTCACATACCCCAGAGAGTTCTGGGGAAAACTGGCTAAGACAGGCAGAAACACAGGAACCAGGAGCAGGGGTAGGCTATTCGGCCTTTTGAGCCTGCTCCGCCATTCCATATGACCATGGCTGATCTTCCAACTTTCCTACTTTCTTCCCAAATCCTTTGATCCCTTTAGCGCTAAGAACTATATCTAACTCCTTCTTGAAAGCATTCAATGTTTTAGCCTCAACCATTTTCTGAGGCAGAGAATTCCACAGGCTCACCACTCTCTGGGCGCAGACGTCTCTCCTCATCTCAGTCCTAAGTTACCTACCTCACACCCTTGGATTGTGACCCTCCCCGCTCCTCGCACCCCCCCCAACCCTTCCCCCAATTCTGGACTCCTCGGTCATCAGGAACACCCTCCCTATGTTTATCCTGTCTAGTGATATCACAGTGACTGAACCCTGGCACATAAATAACTGCTGCACTTTGCCCTGTGCTAATATCAGTCAGCCAAGGCCCTCACATGTAATTCTAATCACTATTGAGAATAACAGTAGCCAGATACCTGCTGTAAGTTTCTGCATTGGAAATCACAAGTGTGCTGTAAATAAAAACCTACCCCCAACCAGGAGAGTTTAATACTTGAAGTACCAGTGATTTGGTTGATATATTCATGGCACCAGACATCAAACTTCAGTCTAACTTCACTTATGTACACAGGAGTCAACAAAAATGGGTAACATTTTCTGCATGCTGAGTGCCTACCTTACTGAGGTAGTCATGAATGCTCATCGTGGTCAGTTTGCTCAAGTGCCCGTTGAGTCCAAGTGCCATCAGCAGGCCAGCGTACTCGTTGGTGAGCTCAGTGTTCTTCTGTCTGTTGTACACAATCCAGGCAGAGTCTATCTGGGACGCCGGGGCTACCTTCAGTCCTGCAGCTACTCCGTTATGAAAGCTAGCCCAACTGGCCATGTTGGGTGGCACATCAATGTTCCCGCTGTTCAGGTCAACGGTTGTGTTACGGGGAGGAGCTCGTCCTAATTAGCAGTGGAAGGCAACACAAACACCAATTAACTGTTAGAGATAGTAGGAACTGCAGATGCTGGACAATCTGAGATAACAAGGTGTAGAGCTGGATGAACACAGCAGGCCAAGCAGCATCAGAGAAGCAGGAAAGTTGACGCTTCAGGTCTGACCTGAAACGTCAGCTTTCCTGCTCCTCTGATGCTGCCTGGCCTGCTGTGTTCACCCAGATCTACACCTTGTTATCACCAATTAGGTGTTTATAGTTTTTTAAAAAATCCCAAAAGTAGATTAGGACAGCAAAGAAGGTTATCTCAGACTACAATGGGACCTTGATCAGTTGGGCCAATGGCTGAAGAGTGGCAGATGTGTTCAATTTAGATAAATGTGAGGTGCTGCATTTTGGAAAGGCAAATCAGGGCAGGACTTATACATTTAATGGTAGGCTCCTGGGGAGTGTAGCTGAACAAAGAGATCTTGGAGTACAGGTTCATAGTTCCTCAAAAGTAGAGTCCCAGGCAGATGGAATAGTGAAGAAGGCGTTTGGTATGCTTGTCTTTATTGGTCAGTGCATTGAGTATAGGAATAGGGAGGTCATGTTATGGCTGTGCAAGACATTGGTTAGACCACTGTCAGGGAATACTGCGAGCAATTCTGGTCTCCTTGCTACAGGAAGGATGTTGTGAAACTTGAAAGGGTTCAAAAAAGATTTACAAGGATTTTGTCAGGGTTGGAGGGTTGGAGCTATAGAGAGAAGCTGGAGCTATTTTCCCTGGAGCGTGGAGGCTGAGGGGTGACCTTATAGAGGTTATAAAATCATGAGGGGCATGAATAGGGTAAATAGACAAGGTCTTTTCCTGGGGTGTGGGTGTCCAAAACTAAAGGGCATGGGTTTAAGGTGAGAGGGGAAGGTTTAAAAGGGACCTATGGGGCAACTTTCTCACGCAGAGGGTAGGGTGTGTACGGAATGAGTTGCCAGAGAAAGTGGAGGCGACTGGTACAATTACAACATTTAAAAGGCATCTGGATGGGTATATGAACAAGAAGTGTTTAGACAGATATGAGTAAATGCTGGCAGATGGGCCTATATGTATTTAGGACATTTGATCAACAGGGATGAGTTGGACCGAAGGGTCTGTTTCCGTGCTGTGTATCTCTATGACTATGACAAGAACAATTAAATGGAAAATACAGCAAAGTACTAGGCCAAACTAGTTCTTGCTGGAATTTATGCTCAAAGAACTGACTTTATAGACTACTAGTCAAAATGAATTTGTGTTGATATATATGCCTTTAACACTAAGACATTATAAGATATTTCACAGTTAAAGCACTGCTGTAATAATGCAACAAATGCTTCCATTTATTTATCAATGTTAATGTAGGCAAGCATTTGAATGTAAAACAGACAGAGCTGGAGAAACTCAGCAGGTCTGGCAGCATCAGTGGAGACAGAAACAGAGTTAACATTGAGCCCAGTGACCCTTCATTATAAGGTTTCAGGACTTGAAATGTTAACTCTGTTTCTCTCCACAGATGCTGTCAGACCTCCAGCACTTTTCTTTCAGATCTCCAGCATTCATAGTTCTTTGCTTATTTTAGCATCTGAAGGTTTCCCATAACTGTGCAATGAGACAAAAAAATGGATATCGATAAGTAGCTAACTCAATGGAAGGACTGTAGGAAGGAAGACTACATGAACCACAAGATTAACAAATAACACTGTTAGAATTTTACAGATTTCTATGAGATCCCTGCATCTTTGTTTTAAACCCCAGTGAATAAAATCCTGACCAATCCAGTCTCTCATCATACGTCAGTCCTGCCATCCCAAGAATCAGTCTGGTGAACCTTTGTTGCACTTGCCCCATTGTCAGATCATCCTTTCTCAGGTTAGAAAACCAAAACTGCTCAGAATGTTCTTGGAGTGCTCTCACCAAGGCCCTGTATAACTGCAGAAAGACATCTCTGGTCATGTATTCGAATCCTTTCACTGTGAAGCCCAACATACCATTTGCCTTCTTCATCACCTGCTGTACCTATGCACTTATTTTCAGATATTGGTGCACAAGGACTCCCAGATGTCACTGCACCTCCCCTTTTCCCAATCTATCATTGTTCGGAAAATAATTTACCTTCCTACTTTTGCTGCCAAAGCACAAAACCTAAAAACCTCCCATTTATCCACATTATATTGCAGCTGCTATGCATGTGCCTACTCACTCAACTTGGCCGAATCACACGAATGCATCTCTGCTTCTTCCTCTCAGTTTGTGTCGGCTGCAAACTTGGAGATATGACATTTAATTCCCACACCTAAATCAATCACATATATTGTGAACATCTGGGGTTGAAGCACTGATCCCTGCAGTAACCCACTGGTCACTAGCTGCCACTCAGAAAATAACCCATTTATTCACACTCTTTATTTTCTGCCTGTTCAACCAATTCTTTATCCATGTCAGCACACTACCCCAATTTGAAGAACAAGGAACAGCACAGCACAGGAACAGGCCCTTCGGCCTTCCAAGTCTGCAAAACACATTTTACACGTGCTTTAAGTTTAATCTCTTATGTGGGACTCTAACAAAAGCCTTCTAAAAGTCTATCAGTTTCCCAACGCCATCTCTCTATTCATACTGATTTCCTTCAGTTTCTCCCTCTCACTAGACCCTACGTTCCTCAACATTTTTGAGATGTTATTTGTGCCCTCCTTTGTGAAGGCAAAACCAAAATATGTATTTAATTCACCTGCCATCTCTTTGCAACCTATTATAATATCCCTTGTTTCTAACCATACAATTGTCTTCAATAATCTTTCTCTTCGCATACCGAATTACATTTTTACAATCTGTTCATATGTTACCCTCAAGCTTACTCTTGAACTCTATTTGCCCCTTTTTCAACAATCCCTTTGTCCTCCTTTGTTAAAATCTGAACTGCTCCCAATCGTCAGGTCTGCTGCTCTTTTTGGTCATTTATATGCCCTTTCCTTGGATCTAATACTATCCCTAAAATTTCCCCTATTAGCCACGGTTGGGCTACTTTTGCTGTTTTATTTTCCTTCCAGGTAATAAGGAATAATTGCTGCAGTTACTCCATGCACTCTCTAAATGTTAGACATTGCCTATACACCATCATTCCTTTAAGTAGCATCATCAAATCAATCATAGCCAGCTCGTACGTCATACCACCGTAGCTTCCGCTGTTTAGATTCAGGACCCGAGGCTCAGAATCAACTCTATCACTCTCAATCTTAATGAAGAATTCTATCATTTCAACCAATGATCACATACATACACACGCACAGACACCCAAATTTCAAATACGTTGTCAGATTCCAATTCCGAGGTCATTGAAACGAACTGTAGAAACACTAACAACTTAGCCTCAGATGAACTACCGAAGAACTACTTTAGGAAGGTGCTTTTCACCTGCTTAATGTGTAAACCCTGGCCCGGTTCTTGAGCTTGCAATTAATAGTTATGTGTTCCTTCTTTTAACCTCTCCCCAGTTTGGCATCTTCTATAACCTTTAAAGTTCACGCGGAATTGTCTCCTGAGAAAAGTCACTTTCTCTAATCTTCTGTTCATAAGTCAAGGAATCTTACACAAGGTATCAAATAATCACCTTTCTTCTTCCCTGGCAATCCATAAACATCAAGGATGATTCTTTCACTTAGAGGTGTGCACGTTAAACAGGGTGGAGCTGGGTCCACACGCCTTGCTCAGTGGGAGTGGTGATGTTTGATGAGCTGAGTGTGTAAGATGTTTGGATTCTTTCGCACACTCCTTCCACTTGGCCTCCACCAGGACCTGACAGAGTTGCTCAAAACAGGTGGCATCTTCGCAGATGCTTCTGCTCCAGTTGGAGGCAGCCTCAATCAGACAGTGAGGACGCTGCAATCTTCAGGGAGGCTCTGAGGACGCCCCGAAATGCTTCTTCCGCCTGCCTGAGAACTAGTTGCCTTGACAAAGCTCACAGTACAAATATGTGAACAATGTGGCCTGTCCAATGCAGCTGACTGGCAGTAACCAGCACCTCAAAACTGGAGATATTGGCCCTGAGAGACGGCAGAACATGAAATGTTGTGAACTGAAAGGAGAATAGCATGAAAACCCAAAAGGTCCTGAACAAGATGGTGGACTGGGCTGGCTTGTGGCAGATGAAACTTCATGCTGATTAGAATGAAGTGATACATTTGGAAAATCATGAATCCGGAAGAAGTTAGAGACAGAGAGAGGAGTGGGGATACAGAGGGTTTTGAGCACAAAGGTGAGAACTTGAAGACATGGACCCATTATAGGTCAGCAAACAGAGGGGTGATGGGTGATTATGACTTCTTATTCAATACTTCACTATTTCAGGGACTTTGATGTTTCCCTTCCCTGCTAGCTGACCCAAAACTAAGCTCAATACTCAAAATTCGTCTCAATCATTTCATTGCACTATTTCAGTTTGACAATCGCCAACATTTTCTCCAACAATTTTGTCCATATAATGAGGCATTCAGATTGATGTGTCGATTTCCGCTCTATAAATGTTTAGCCATAAATATCAATGCATTCAATCTTTCCTTCAAGTCACACAGGAACATTACATGGACGCTTATTGAGTGAGTCACAGGAAACAGTGAGTTAGTGATGAATAGTTGTTGTTAGGACTGTACAGAGGTTTGTAGTAGGATTTCCCATGGGGTGGGGTGAGGATCTCTGCTTTTGGCACTTCGGCACACAGGGTCTAAATTCACAGACCACACAAAACCTGAAATATTGTAAAACTGAAACTGCAAAACGTCCTAGACAGGACGGTGTTCTGGGTTGTCTTGAAGCAGGTGAAACTTAACAAAGAGTAAAACAAAGTGATACTTTTTGGTAGGAAGAATGGAGGCAACAGAAAGTAAAGGATTGCATTCTAAAAGGGATGAAGGAGCAGAATGGGAATATCTGCACAAATCAAAGATGCCAAGACAGGTTGAGAAAGTGCTTAATGAAGGGAATGGCATCCTGGGTTACCTACACGAGGTGACGGGAATGCAGCCTCCGAATATCACTGACATCAGTTGAGCTCACCTGCTGCACTGCTTTTGCAAGGCTGAACGAGCTAATTCTGAAAGGGTGGTTTTGCCATCCCAAAGTCAGCCAGTGGAGGCAGTGGCCAGCACTTTGACTACAAGCAGAAATCCAGTTTTGAAGCCCTAGATTCCAGGATTGAACAGGTTGGAAATCGGTGGGAAAATCACCAGGGGAACTGTACACTACCTTACCCGCAAACCTGCAGCAGGGCAGTGCAAAATTCTGTCTCACATGTTGCCATTCAGAATTTAAAAAAAACAAGCAGACAAGGAAAAAAAATGAAGAGAACAACAACAAAGAAGTTATGATAAATGTCTACAAAGCACTGGTTCTCCCTCAACTGGAGCATTTTATGCAGCTCTGTGTTCCTCCGTTGGAGGGATATGAAGGAATTAGAGAAAATGCAGAAAACAGGCACAAGAGTGATTCCAAAGATAAGGAACTTCAGTTACACAGAGAGATTGGAGAATCCGGAGCTGTTCTTGGAGAAAAGGATAATAAATGGAACTTTGAAAGAAGTGCTCAAAAATGACGTGGAGTCTGAACGAAGTAGGTAGGGAGAAACTGTTCTGATTGGTAGGATCAAGAGCCAAAGGACACTGCATTGAGGTGACTGGCAAAGGAAGAACGGAGATATGAGGGAAAGGCTTTTTAATCCAGCCATTTGCTAGGATTTGGAATTCATTGTTAGTATATATATATATATATTCGAGGACTCCAAAAAAGATTGGATATTCACAGAATGGCACATGAAGTTTGAAAAGTCTGGAATTAAGAGTCTAATTCTGACCACGAAATTGTCATCAATGGTCGGAAAAATCCACCCAGTTCACTAGTGCCCTTTAGAGAAGGAAACTGCTGCCCTTACCTGGTCTGGCCTACATGTGATTCCAGACCCACAGCAATGTGGTTGACTCCTAATTGCCCTCTGGGCAATAAGGGATGGCCAATTAATGCTGCCTAGTCAGCGATGCTGGCATCCCATGAACCAACTTTTTGAAAAAATTCATGCAGTACGGAAGATGCCCTTCAGTCATCACGTATACACTGACAAAACTACACTAGTCCCACTTGCTAGCACTTGGGCCATAGCCGTGAATGTTGCCTTTCACATGCTCATCCAGAGACATTTTCCAAAGTTCCCCACCTCAACAACCCTCCCAGGCAGTGCATTCCAGACCCCCACCACCCTTTTTTTTTAAACCTCAAATTACCTCTAAAGCTCTAGTCCTTCACGTTAAAATTATACCACCTTGTTACTGACCCTTCGACTGAGATCAGCCACTTTGTCCATGCCCCTCACTATCTTATACACCTCTATCAGGACCACTCCTCAAGCCTTCTCTGCTCTCAAGAAAACAATCCAAGCTTATTCAGCTTCTTTTCCTAGCTAAACTGCTCCAACCCAGGCCAACATCCTGGAGGATGTTCTGAGGAAGGGTCACCGGACCCGAAATGTTAACTCTGTTTTCTCCTTCACAGATGCTGCCAGGCCTGCTGAGCTTTTCCAGCAACTTGGTTTTTGTTCAACATCCTGGAGGATCTCCTCTGCACTCTCTCCACTGCAATCGCATCATTCCTGTGACCAGAACTGCACAGTGCTCCAGTTGAAGCCTAACCAAAGTCTTCAGGATATTACCCAAAAAGAAAAATAAAAATGAGCAAGGCTGAGTTCTCCCCTGCATTGTAACTATTCATGATTCTATGCCTTCATCAGTTATTCATTTCTGGAATTTCCAGCCTGTATCGCCTTAGGGAGATTGTTAGCTCATGGGCAGTTCAAGAAAACTTCATCTCACTTTCTTATGGCAACTAGAGAGTGACATTGTTTCTAAGGTGCAGAAACAGGCCATTTGGCCTATCTGACGGATGCTAGCATTTGCACACCACACAAGCCTTGATCATCTAAACGTGTTCTCACTAACGTCACCCACAGGCTGAGAACAAAATGGGAAATTTGCTTGCATAGTCAGCTCAACTACATGCAAACATTTTCATCAACTGTTCACTACGTAGCTCACTGAATTGTATTTGCCTTAGGCAAATGTTTGAGGTTTTTGGATAGGTCTTTGCATGAATGACAGCATTGTATAAAATCAATCCAATGCAGAAAATACTCCCGGATTCACATGCTGGAACAGTTGAAACTTTTGTTCCTTCCATGTAACTCACTGCTTTTGTCGAAACCAAACTTTTACCACAGGAAAGTTTCAAACTGCACAGTCCAATTATATGCAAATACTCAGGGACACAAGACCATTGCAGATGAGAAAATCGGTGTTTAAACAAATGAGATAATGTTTGAGATGACACATTAAACTGAAGCCATTTCATATATTCCGTATTAAAAAAAAGCTAACAGTTAAGTATTTTTCAAACTGACAGCTGAGTGGTTTGGAAATTAAAATTACTGTGCAAATGAAAAAAACCCATCAAACAGCAGCAGTGAGCAGAATGGACAGTGACAGTCAGTTGCAATATTGCCTACAATTTACTTGATACAATGTCATTTTGGTGGTAAATTTTGTCTCTTTGTGATTTTTTGGAGGAGTGGTGATGAAAAGGGAGGGATAAAGGGGAGAAGAGAAAGAGGGAGGGGCAGGATGGCGACCGAGACAGGGTGCACAACACTGGCATCCACCTGACAATATGGAAAATTTGCCCAGTTGTGTGCTGTACACAAAAAGCAAATCAAATTCAACTCAGCCAGTTACCATCCCATTGGTCTACACTTGACTATCAGGAAAGTGATGGAAGGGGTTGTCAACAGTGCTATCAAGCAGCACATGCGAAGGAATAACCTGTTCACTGACACTGTGTTTTATTGGTGAACACCTCGCTCCTGCTCTCCTTACAGCCTTGGTCAAACATAGGCAGCAGAGCTGAATACCAGAAGTCAAGCAAGAGCAACCACCTTCGGCACCAAGGTAGCGTTTGACTGAATATGCCACTGGGGAGCTCATACAAAACTGCAGTCAATGAGAATCAGAGACAGCTCTCAGCTGGCTGGAGTCATACCATGCCCAATGAAGATGGCTACAGTGGTTGAAAGTCAAGCATCTCAAAACCAGGACATCTCTCCAAAGTTCCTCAGGATAGTGTCCTAGAGCAGAGTAAGCTGTGGGAGGACATAATTAAGGTCTCCACAGTGATGATGGGCATTGACAGGAGGGAGAGGAAGAAACTTTTCCCTTCGTGGAGGTTTAAATAACCAGGGGGCATAGATTTAGGGCAAAGAACAGGAGATTGAGAGAGGATTTAAGGAAGAATTCTTTCATCCAGAAGGTGATGTGTATCTGGTACTCACTGCCTGAAAGGTTGATCGAGGAAGGAACCATCACAACATTTAAGAATTGTTTAGACAATCATTTGAAGTGCCATGGTATACATGGCCACGGACCAAGTGCTGAACTAGATGGGCTGTATGGCCTACTTCCACACTGTAGGAATTCTACGAAATGACAAACAGCAGCGGGTCCAGCACAAATGCTGATCACAGGCCTCCAGTCCACAAAACAACCCTCTACCACCACCCTGTCTCCCAGCATCTTAGCTTTTAGAGCATGCAAAGACCCTTCAGCCCAATGTGTCCATGCCAGTGATTGGACTGGATTTTGCTCATTTATCAACCACGATCAGGCAATTAATTAGTAATTGTGAATTTATAATAATATTTAGGGCTGTGAAGTTGACAGATGGGGAAAAGAAAGGGAGGGGTGTCAGGGAAGGAACAGGAGGGAGAATGGTAGGGGAGAGGGAGAACAGAGAGGCAGGAGGAGCGAAAGGAGTGGAAGGCAGGGGTGGGAGCAGAGGGAAGAATGGAGTGATGTGAAGGATGGAGGGTGGAAAGTGACAGAGACAGGGTAGGAGAGATGGAGGGCCGGGCAGGAAAGACTGGGAGGCAGGGTTCAGGGAGAGAGAGAGAGGGGTCAAGGGAAAAAGCAGTTGAGTGGCTAAAAGGGCACATTAAGGGGCAGGTCACAGCAGAGAGTTACGGTGAAGGAACTAGAGATAGGAAAGGGCATACAGAGACAGAAGAGGTGGGGTAGTGGGGACGGGGTACAAGTCAGAGATTAAAATAGGCTTCGATTCAATAACATACTGTAATCGCAAACCCAACTGAACCAAGGTGATATTTTCATTTCGTTTATCAGTCATCATGATTCATCTGAAAAAGATTGCTAGTATTTGAAGATAAGTTTTGAATGAAAGCAGTTTTGGGCTGTGGCCTCTTACTCAGTTAGCAACAAGCTGCAATTGCCTGACAGCGTTGCACAGAAGCCATCTACAGCCAGTAACAAATGCTGACTTTCAGTATGACTGCAGAGCGAAACTCAGGTACAAGGACACTGACAATCTCTCTTTCTCTCTCAGCGATGCAACAGCTGGTTTTCCATACAGCGATCTATTCAAACATGTGAAACCAGCTGATTTCCAGGAATGTGAACACCACCACAACAATTTGAACAACATATCACAGGCTCGATCAGGAAATACGCACCGGTGAGATTTAATTTTGGAATAGGAAGTGGTTCAGTTGGTACTGGATGGTAAGAGAACAGAGTAAACATCCCTCTTCCTGGAGGAAGTGCCATAGTTCTTTGACACAGTTGTAGTAACCTGTTCCAAAGTTAAAAAAAATGAATTTTATAATAAGGAATAGATAATTGAAAATATACTACAATGTGGAACTATATATTGGTCCCTATCATGAAGTGTTTGGCGACCAAATTAAGCAGACACATACGAGACAGAAAAAACTACGCTATGTTAAATAGTTGTGTATAAGATATTAGACAAAGCAAAGGGACATATGAACACAAGTTACGCAGCTCCATTCAATTAGACCCATTGCTGACCTAAAATGCTTTGGTTTCATGACCATTAATTTTTTCCTGTCATGAAAATTGAAATTTTCAACTGATTCATCTTCAGGATATAGAGGGAAAATGTTAAACATCTCTGCAAAAGGGATCCAGAATTATGTCGTGAATTGCAATGGTTTAAGCACAATTAGCAACACAGGCTAAGTTTCCCCTTTTCAAAATGGTGGACCTGATAAAGCAAGAATCGGACACACCACCCCACAATCTAAATGGCGGCTACTGGAGACCATGGTGGGGATCACTGAAGGTAGAAATGAAGGTTTAGAGCGTTGGAGAAGAGGCGTGGGGGAGACAAAGGAAGTGCTAAGATTTCCATGAGGAATGTGTTTCATCTCTGAATCAAACTGAGGTGAACAAAAGGGCAGACCAGTAATTTCCTGTTTATTGGAATCTAATAAACTGCTGTACTGAGGTGTGCATTATGTCAGAGCCCTGCCCAAACCACAGAAAGTAAATAGTTCTGTCAAAAACAGAGTTCAAATTAAAACATTTCAGAGCAATTCTTCATATTTGGTGTAACCACGGGTTAAGGGTCTGAGTAGTTGAAATGTATAGAAAAGGAAAGCCACAAGTTCAATTGCAGGTTTGTACTAGATTAGTACATCTCAGCCATGCTTTCCAGGCCAGACATTGACCAGAGAATTGAATCTGGGTGTGACGACTGTAACAGTAAATCTGGTTGTAACTTCCCCCCTCCCAATCTCGCACGATCCCTGCCACAGCTGAATCCTCCGCTGCCAACATCGTTTGAGCTCAGCCACTGAAGAGTATAGTCCCTTTGTAAAGGCATTGGGGGTTGATGAGTGCTACAACCCAGCCGAGGATCGGTGCCCCACGGCCCCCCGCCGAGGATAGCTGCCCCACGGGCCCCAGCCGAGGATCGGTGCCTTCCACAAGGAAGCTGATAGCTGAAAAAATTGATAA
Organism: Ginglymostoma cirratum; assembly: GCA_024137785.1. Classification (NCBI taxonomy): domain Eukaryota; kingdom Metazoa; phylum Chordata; class Chondrichthyes; order Orectolobiformes; family Ginglymostomatidae; genus Ginglymostoma; species Ginglymostoma cirratum. The sequence continues at coordinate 27,706,558 of JAHRHZ010000039.1, forward strand.
AGAAATAGCAGAAGTCCATACATTAGTTCTTAACACTGATGTCAAGTCTCACCAATAGAATAAAAGAACTTGAATTTGTATCGTGCCTTTCATGTCGTTAGAATCTTCCAAGGCATTTGAAAGCCAATCAAATGCTTTCAACGTGAAGGATAAGTGGCAGTCAATTTACACACAGTGAGATCCCGCAAAGAATAACCAGAGGTGTTTTAGGTGTTAGGCAAAAGACAATTACTGGCCCCCAGCTCTTCTCCAAATTGAGGCTACAAGAGCAAGTCAGAGGCTATGAATACTGTGGTGAGTAACTCACCTCCTGATTCCCCAGAGTCTGTCCACCACCTACAAGGCACAAGTCAGGAGTGTGATGGAATAGTCCCTACTTTCTTGGATGAGTGCAGCTCAAACAACACTCAAGAAGCTTGACTGGCAATAAATACTGGCCAGGCAGTGATGCCCACATCCCACAAAAATAAACAAACGAAAAAAAATTCACTGGCCACCTGAAGGGGATCAATTTAACGCCTCAGCCAAAAGGCAGCACCTCTAACAGTGGACCGCTCACGCAGTGTTGCAATGAATCGATGATCTTGTGCTCCAATTTCTAGAGTGTGTCATGAGGGGCACGGGTGGAGTGAATTGCCAAGGTCTTTTTCCTCGGCTGGGGAGTCCAAACTTAGTGGGCACTGATTTAAGGCGAGAGGGGCAAGGTTTCAAAAGGGCCTGAAAGGTAACTTTTTCACTCAGAGGGTGGTGTGTGTATGGAACGAGCTGCCAGAGGAGGCGGTGGAGGCTGGTATAATTACAATATTAAAAGAGGCATCTAGATAGGTATATGAATAGGCATCTGGATAGGTATATGAATAAGAACAGCTTAGAGGGATATGGGCCCAATGCTAGCAAACGGGACCATGTCAGATTGGGACGTCGGGTCAGCGCAGATGAATTGGACTGTGCTGTTAAGACTCTATGACTCGATATCTCATGACACATGAACTAGAAGATAGAAGGTCACTCCTTACTCTATCTGAAAGCTGCATCTCGTACTTTCGAGCTGTAATCGCCGTAAATTAATAAATAGGTCACAACAGCACTCTTCTGTGACACATTTCTCTTGCTTGAATCTTCAAGCATTGTCTCTCATTGTATCGTGCAAGAAGTTAACATCACAGAAGTTGGCCATCGAGTCCATTATGTCTCTGCCAGCTCTTTGATAGAGAATAGACTCAAATTGTGGAAGTAGGAAGACCTACTGACTCCAGAACTTCCACAAGAGCTGCCCAGAACCTAAGCTGTCCGGACATACTCAAAGTCAAAACAGCTTATCACTCCCTCCCCAACCCCGGCTCTCGATCTTTCCCTTCCCATACCAACAGGTAAAATTTCAGTCCTTCATGTGCCATTTCTCATGACCCACTCAGGTCCACCTGATCAAATGTGGTCACAGGTTCTGCTGCACTACCCCCACCCCCCCACTCACCGGATAAAATGGGAGCAACTCCGAAGACCCGGATCACGTGAATGTTGCTTTCGGATGTTTTTACCTGTTTTCTTTCTCTTCGATATACTCGTGGTCACTCATTTCTGGCATCTGTACCACGTTAACACGGACTGGGTGTGTGCTCTGAAGCAGACGGCGAACCTCCTGAACTCGCAGATCTTCGTTCCAGATTAAAGACATCAAATCCTGGTTCATGTCATTCATTCCATCTTCCTCCTCCTCAGCTTCAGTGCCGGAGCCTCCATCTGACAGTAGCACGTGCCCGATTGCCTGCAAACACGATCAGGTTAGCACACAACAGTTTCTGAACCTTTAGAGGGGAATAGCTCTGTTATAGAGTCATAGAGATGTACAGCACGGAAACAGACTCTTTGGTCCAACTCATCCATGCCGACCACATATCCTAAATTAATCTAGTCCCATTTGTCAGTGTTTGGCCCATATCCCTCTTAAACCCTTCCTATTCAAAAACCGTCCAGGTGCCTGTACCAGCCTCCACCACCTCCTCTGGCAGCCCATCCCATACACACTCCACCCTCTGGGTGAAAAACATGCCTCTCAGGTCCCTTTTAAATCTTTCCCCTCTCACCTTAAACCTATGCCTTCTAGTTTTGGACTCCCTCACCCTGGGGCAAAGACCTTGTCTATTTACCCCACTCATGCCCTCATGATTTTATAAACCTCTATAAGGTAACCCCTCAGCCTCCGACACTCCAGGGAAAATAGTCCCAGCCTATTCAGCCTCTCCCTTTAGCTCAAACTCTTCAACCCTGGCAACATCCTTGTACATTTTTTCTGAACCCTTTCAAGTTTCACAACGTCCTTCCTTTAGCAGGGAGACCAGAAGTGAATGCAGTATTCCAGAACTGGCCTAACCAATGTCCTGTACAGCCGCAACATGATCTTCCAACTCCTGTACTCAATGCACTGACCAATAAAGGGAAGCATACCAAACACCTTCTCCACTATCCTATCTATCTGCGACTCCACTTTCAAGGGACTATGGAACCTGCACTCTAAGGTCTCTTTGTTCAGCAACACTCGCCAGGACCTTCCCATTAAGTGTACAAGTCCTGCCGTGATTTGCCTTTCCAAAATGCAGCACCTCACATTTATCTAAATTAAACTCCATCTGCTACTCCTTGGTCGACTGGCCGATCTGATCAAGGTCCCATTGTACTCTGAGGTAACTTTTTTCACTGTCCACTGCACCTACAATTTTGGTGTCATCCGGTAAACTTACTAACCACATCTCCTATGTTCACATCCAAATCATTTATATAAATGACAAAACGACCCAGCACCGATCGTTGTGGCACACTGTTGGACACAGGCCTCATAGTGACTGACTCAGCCTTGTTCGTCTGGAGAATCCCGTTAACCTGGATTGGACTGGAGGAGTGTGGGTTATATTTGGTCTAAGAACTCTGGGTTGTGAAGAGGGATAAACAGTCAAGGCTCCTAACCCTGATTAGATTCCAGTCATCCTTGTTGGAAGAATGGACATGAGGGAAGGAAGCTCACATCCTACTCCCCCTCCATTGGAGCCTTGCATACACACACCAACAGCTTGGCCAAGATAGTGCTGAGTGACCAGGTCTTGGGGAACTGTACCCACGGGTTGAAAACCAACTTCAGCCTGGGGGGGGGGGGGGGGGGGGGGGGGGGGGGGTGCGGGGCAAGGGGTCAGGAAAAACAGGAGGATGCACAAAAAGCAATTTGGAGTTCGCACCCTCAAATTTGGTTGGAGGTTGAATGGTCCAAGAATGACCAGGGTGCCAGGTACCCAAGGCACTCCCAAATACAGTAGCTGCTTTTGATGAAACAATACCTTGATTGATATCAGTCATTTGAGGTCACACAGGGTGGTTAAATCATTTTACGTATTACGTTGGCGAAATCAGTTGTTCCATACACAGCCATCTGTAATTTTCAACATTCACCACTCAAGACTTAAACTAATAGTTACCTCCCGCAACAGTTCGGATGAGAGGCCATCAACCTGAAACAGTAACTCGGCCCGCAGAAACTGCTTGACTAATATTTCCAGCATACTCTTCTTATTTACATTAACAGAAATGTCATCTCACTACCATAAGTTCCTCTATACTGCCACAGCAACTTTAGACCTGTCTTTGTCAATGGGATATGGGCAGTTTTGATCAGCCAGTATTTACAGCCCACCCCAAAAATAACCCTGGAAAAGGTGGTGGTGAGCAGCCTTCCTGAGACATTTCCTTCTTTGGGGGTGGGGACACCCATGGTGATGTTCAGGAAGCAGTTCCAGGATTTTGACCCAGTGACACTGAGGAAATAGAGATACATTTCCAAGTCAAGATGGTGAATGTGGCTTGGAGGAGAATTTGGAGGAGTAGTGGTGTTCCTTCTGATGCCCTTGTCCTTCTAGATGGCAGAGGTTGTAGGTTTGGAAGGTGCTGCTGAAGGAGGCTGGGGGAGTTACTCCAGTGCATCTTGTAGGTGGTACACACTGCTGTTACTGAGTGTTGATGGTGGATGGGGTACCAATGAAGTGGGCTGGTTTATCCTGGATGGTATCGAGTTTTGGCGTTTTGCTCAAACTGCACCCATCCAGGTAAACGGACAGCATTCCATCACAGTCCTGATTTGGGCCTTGTAGGCGATGGATAGGAGGGGAGTTACTGACTGCAGAATTCCTAGCATCTGACCTGCTCTTGCCTTTAAACGGCTCATCTAGCTGAGTCTCTGGTCAATGCTAGCCCCCAGGATGTTGGTCGTGGTTTGTGAGAGCAGATGTTCTCACTGTAAACCATACAACACTCCACATTCAGAATGTCCTGTGTAGTGCAACTAATGAACTATACAATCGAGAAAAATGAAGAGGGAATGTAGGTCCACAGGCTCAGCTTACATGCCAGATTTTGTGGTACTTTCAGACTTGAATCCCTCTAACTTGCAGCATTTTCACAAGGTCTGATGTATATTGCACATGTTTGATACTTGATATATGCAGGAATAGCATTTTAATTAAAAACTAAATTCATAATTCAGAATTCAAAATTACTGTCAGATTTCACAAATAAAACCTTCCGTTCCAATATCTCATATTGGCACACAATTTAGTGCGAACTTACAGATTTTGTCTTTTGTAGACTTCCTTCATGCGCCTGCTTGGAAAGGTCTTGGCGTCCAATAAGAGAACATGCTGCTTCAGACCAATCTGAGGAAGGTTGTTCACGGCAATGATAAATAGCATCACGTATTGGGAGTGCAACCCCAAAGGGAACAGTCTCCAAATCCTTTAAGGTAAACCCTACAGGAGTAATACAACCACAGGTGACATTTACACTAAACACCCTTACATGGGCACAAAAACAAAGTGCTGAAAAAGCTCAGCCAGTCTGGCAGCATCTGTGGAGAGAAATTGAGTGACTCTTCCTCAGGTCTGAGCTACACTAATACGCAAACTCTCTTGTGAAGCCTTGCATTTCCCTTTGAAGTTCATGATGCCATAGCTTCCTTAATCTGCGGAGAATGTAAGCCACTAAGTACCTCCCAATCAAACTTTGTTTCAGCAGAGAACTCAGGCAATAGCAACTCACCAAACCACTTTATTGCCCAGTTGCGCCATAAGCCACTTTTGATTCCTGTGAGTGCTGAAATGGCTAATCTCAGCTCAGGTGTGCTGCAAATGGCTTTAACTGGCACTTGGTGACAGGCACCCCTAGATGGACACAAAAGGTGCTGTAAGGCTCCAACTCATAATATCTGACTTCTCTTTCCTCCCTACCTGCCAAGGAGCAACTCCTGCCCTCCTGACATCAGGACAGCTCAGTTCTTCGGGCTCAAAGTGTGGGCGAACTGTAGCCATCAACCAGCTGGACTATATGAAGCTCTGCGGCTCAGACTCCATGCACCACTGGCCACACCTGGTCAGATATTTAAAAATTCTTGGAAGCTTACCTAGGTTTGTGAGTGAAACCACCAACTTCGTTGCTAAGCTGGAAGTCAAGGCGCACGGATTTAAACTAAGCCTGAGAACAGAGGGAAAAATGCAAACAAATAAGTAGGGATTTTGTGCAAAGCACCTGCAGAACGAGCAGGCAATATTACTTGTAATGTTTGTTACCTTTTGCTGTCTTCCTCTGCTTGCTGTTTCCTTTGTCCTGTTAAATAGTTTAGAAGATTTAGCAATTAAAGGTGGCAGAATTATTACACAAGAGCATGATGTTTTAATCTCAGCCCTTCCAAATGTTATATACATCACATAGAGTGTGTTACAGTACCATTGTGGACACACATGTTTTAACAATCCTTTGTATTGAGCAGAAACTGAAGCATATCCTGACCTTTGCTGGAATCGCTCATTAACGATGTGGTCGGCTCCGATGATTCATTATGTTTCAACAAGTGCCATCCCTAGCCTATGGGACAAGATTCTGTGGTCCCAGAGCAGTGAGAATTCCACTCCTGTGTAATGGCTACTCACTTGCCCTTTTGCAAAACAATTAGCCTGTCAAAGTGGAAAAGCAACATGCACTTTTTCTTCACAGCATGCATGCCTTTTTCCGTTTACATGTTTTAGTTTGGATGGGCTCCTGACCAGGAGTTCAGCAGAGAGAGAAGCTGAAATGGAAACAGCACTTTAAGTGGGCTAGCTAAGAAAGAATTGAGTTTAGCAAGGCTTGATGGAATATATTTTAATGCAAGGAGCTTAAGGAATAAGACAGGTGAGCTCAGGGCACAGGCAGGTACGTGGGAGTGTGATATCAAAGCATCAAAAGAGACTTGACTGAAAGACGGGCAGGATTGGCAGCTCGTATTCCTGCTTATGAAGTATTCAGATGAGACGGATGTCAATCAAGGGATCAATTATAGCAATTAGGAGGGATGGTAGCTTGGAAGGATCATCAAATAATGAGTAGAATTGAAATGCACAGAAGGGCAAACAGGCCAGAAAGTGTGTATTGTAGGCTCCCAGTCAAGGAAAGATAGAGGGTCAAATATGTAATCATATTTCAGAGAAGTGCAAGCATAATAAGGCAGTAATAATAGGATATTTTAACCACCCAAATATTAAGGGGGTTAGTTTTAGTCTGCAAGATAGGGAGGGAACAAAATTCCTAAATTGCAATCACAACTTTTAAAACCTGCATAGAGTATTCCCAATATAGGAGGGGACAGTTCTAAATATTCAGAAATGAGCCCAGGCAGGTGAAAGGTGTGTCAAATTTGGAAATAGTGACCATAACTCAGTTAGCAATAAGATAGTTAGGGAAAAGAATAAAGACAGGCTGGGAATAAAAGTTCAAAACTGGGGAAAGGCTAATTTTACTAAGAATAGATAGCATTTGGCCCAAGAGGACTAGGAGCAATTACTTGCAGGTAAAATTGTGTCACAGTATGAGAGCCATTCAAGGAGGAAATAGGGCAAATATGTTCCCATAAGGGCAAAGGGTGGGATCAAAAACTGAATCCTGGATGTCAAGGGGCTTAGAAATTAGGGTCAAGAAAAGAAGCAAATCTTACGGCAGATATTGAAGGGTTCAACACAGCAGACTCCTTAGAGGATCTTAAAAAAAATTAGGAAAGCAAAGAGAGTGCATGAGAAAGAACTGGTAAGAAGAATAAAGGAAAGCTCAAAGGTTTTTTTAAAAAAATGTATAAAGAATAGAACAGACGAGGGCCCATTAGGGACCATCGAGGTAAAAGAAGCCATAGAATCCCTACAGTGTAGAAAGAGGTCATTCAATCCATTGAGTCTGCATTAACCCTCCAAAAAGCATCCCACACAGAACCAGCCCCCGCCACCCTATCCCCGTAACCTCATTTCCCATGGCTAACCCAACCAGCTAGCACACCCATAGACACTATAGGTAATTTAGCATGGCCAATCCACTTAACCTGCATATCTTTGGACTGTGGGAGAAAACTGGAGTACCCAGAGGTAACCCAGGCAGGCACAGGGATAATGTGCAAATTCCACACAGTCAGTCACCCAAGGCTGGAATTGAACCCAAGTTCCTGGTGCTGTGAGGCAGCAGCATTAACGACCGTGCTGTCAATGCATAGACACAGTCAATAACTTGCATCAGTCTTCGCAAAATCAAAGGACAATGCAAGTACAGACATTAAGGTGGAGGAATATCAGAGGAAATTAACATATGGAGAAAGGAGTTACTAAAGGGTTAAGCAGCTTTAAAAGTGGAAAATCTGCAGGCCTGCAGAAAGACTGGGTCAACCATGAGTTAAGTAACAATTTTAGAAAAGAAGAAACAATTGAAATGAAAGGAAGAAAAAATGTTGTAGTTATGTGGTATCTTTCACGATCTCAGCCTGTCACAGAGGATTACACAGCTCATGAAGTACTTCTGAAGCACAGACAACGGGTGAACAAACAGAGTGGAAATGTGGCTGACTCTTAACTGCCCTCTGGGCAATTAGGATTGGGTATTACATGATGGCCTAGCCAGTCATGCCAATAGCCCATGAAAGAATATTTTTAAAAACTAGGCGAACTCCAAGCCACTCATGTTCAGAAATCTCCCACAAAAAAAGCAATGAGGGAAAAAATTGAGACAGCCTCCTTGCTCTAAATAGTGCTGTGAGATCTAAACAGATTATATTTTAATACAACTTCTGGCAAGTGGATGAAAAGTAAATTATTTCCAATGCTTTTTCCTCATGTTGCTCAACCACAGGGTTCCTATTACACAAATACAATTTATGATTAACTGCCTACTTTTCATCCTCCCTGTGATTTGCGGGACAGACCTACAAGGTGCTCCAGAATTCAATTCCTGCTTTTCCAAACTTGCCTTGGAGAAATTTCAAGAACTGCCCCGGGGAGACAGTTTTCCATCTTGAATCCAACACTAACACCTAGTTTCTGCTGTACATGCTCAATCAAGAATGACAGCGGATCTTTGCAGGGCGAGAGGTTGTACAGGAATTAACCATATCTGTATCTTATATCACTTAGCTTTCCAGAAAACAGTCTGCCTGCTGCATCCATAGGTCATCTTTATCCTAACATAGCACCAAAGCAATTAACTTCAAAAGATAAAGAGCATTTTCTGAGGCTTGACAGCTTTAAGAGGCAGTTCCCCAGTGAATTCCACTTCTGGGTCACAGTTCTTGTTGTTTTTAGCAGTTAATGCATTTCAAAACCATTCTTAGCCAAGTAAGTTCTTTGGATGCAATTTAAATGAAGTAATTTCCTGACAATGAGTCTGGAATACGTACTACTGAATCTTGCAGAGGTTAACTCCCATGTTGTTCTTCAAAGCACGGAGCCCTGGAACCTTTACTCAGCAAAACAATCTTTAGTTGCTAGATGATTAGCAATAGGAAGGATTTCAACGCTGCCTGTGCCAGTTCTCTCTACCACTCACAGGCTACAGCTTGCGATTGGTATTTGACCTAGTGAAAGCTGGCAGTAATAGAAAATAGACCAAGTTGGGATCTGGAATTATTTGTTGATAAAACCAACCCACCAAGAAGAATATTTAGACAGTCGACATTGTGAAAAAATCTACTGCAAACCTGGGTTGACCATCAACATTGTGACTGAGCACTTACCCAGCGCTCTTCTAGATAGGGCAGAAAATTATCTGAAAACAAGCCAAATACCTGCTGCAATCCGAGACAAATACTTAGATGACTCTTGTAACAGTGCTTTTTCATCGCCAAGTATGTAGAGTGCAAAACTCTGCAAAAAAAAAGCAAGTTTACTCAGAAAATACCATACATCCCAATTGACAACCTTATACCCTGCAATCATTTCCTTAACTAAAGATCCCGATAATTCTTTAATCTGCCAAAAGCAAACCCCTTCCATTAACCCTGCAGAGTCTGCTCCATATATTCAATAGTCTGTGAAATAGTTACAGTTAAATTACTCATCAAACTTTTCTATCTCTGAGCTTAATTCTTGCAACACAAATAGCAGGCAATTTCCAAGAATCTAACCATCACCCCATGATGTTCACCACTGACCAGAAACTCAACTGGCCTAGCCACATAAATACTGTAACAGAAAGGGAGGTCAGAGGTTGGGAGTTCCATATTGATTCACCCTCCAACTCCCCAAACCCTCTCTGTCACCTACAATACATAAATTAGGAGTGCAATGGAATACTATCAACTTGTGTGAATACCATCTGCAAAGTTTCCTACAAGACACACACTGTTCCAACTTGGAAATATGTCACTATTCTTTCACTGTTGCCGAAATTTTAAATATTTTACTTTGTTTTTGCTATTGCTTAGTAACAAGAGAGGGAGGTTCTCAGAATCAAATCCCAGGGTAGAATTTCACCCCAAGTATTTAAAAACTTGCAGGATATAGATGATTATCATTGCAAAGTCGTGAATTGAGATTTCTGCAAAGCACTCGAATTTAACATTTTTTTTTCTGTGATCACAAATGAAGGAATCTGACTTTTTCTTTCAAAGTTTACAAATCTTTCATAAATTTTGCAGTAGCTAATTGAATGCCGAACCAGTAATGGAAGCAAGATGCAACTGGTATAAATACACCGACATCAGACACTGATGAGAGGATCCAGGAAATCAGGTTAACAAATGTTTATTTCATGTGCACACAAGAAGAGGCAGTCTTATCACCATGAAGTGTAAAACTAAACTGATGGGTTACACAAATTTTCATAAAAGCGAAGTCACCACCTTCCCAGAGACACATCTGGTTAGGAGTCTAATCTAAAGGTCACCATGCCTCAGGCAAGGGGCCAAGTCAGGAAAGTGAGAGCTTCGTGGTAACTTCAGCCAGTGTGGGAATAGAACCCACTCTGCTGGCATCACTCTGGAGCACAAACCAGCCATCCAGTCAAATGAGTTAGCCAACCCCTGCTGATCATTACACAAGACATTACAACACATGTATTATAATTCCCACACTTGTGTGTCTCGGTGTCTTACCTTATCTGCTGTTCTTCCACAGTTTTTGGAGGCATTGTCTATATTTCACTCAAGGCCACCTCTATCTCACTGATAGTGCAGATCCTATACTCTTACTGCCTTCATTGACCATCTGCTTTTACAATATGGCAGAAAATTTAACCCTTAACTAACCAAAACTGATTCAACCTTTTCAAGACTCTTTTGTAAATGTATTTTCAACTCATTATCTGGTGCAGCTTAGAAATGCACAATTTTGTCAGTTGCACAAAGATCAGGCATCAAACAGGAACTTAAAGAGAGATTACCGAAGCCACAATTAAGAGATAAGTTCTGAAAAACCTCTTCATAAAATATAATCATAGAGTACAGAATGCCATTCGGCCCATCAGGCCTGTGCCAGTAATGTGACAGAGCTCTACATGCAGTCATATATCCCTGCATGACCCCAATTGCTTGTAAACTAAGTATTTATTCAATTCCTTTTCAATGTTACTTTTGAATTTGCTCAGGCAATGCATCCAGATCATAAGAATTTGCTTCTCTCCCCTCTGGTTCTTTTGTCTATTTACAGTGTTTACTTCATCAAAACCCCTCATAATTTTGAATACCAAACCTTTCCTCAACTTTCTCTATTGATGGTGAAAACAGCCCAAGTTTCCCTGGTCTCCCCACAGGGTCAAAATTGGATAGCTGTCAAAAACGGGTGTACGGATTGCAATCGAAGATTAACCCACATCCTTTGCTTCTGATGCAGGTAGTGCACAAAGTTCATGTTGCCACTTAATTTACAAGATATGATTTACAATTATTGCAGCTGAGCCTAATGATACTGTTGAGTGGCTGTGTTATTTAATAGATTTCTTAGCATAGTCAAAGCTTATGGAAGCGGATACAAAGTTGGCTGAGTGACAGGAAACAGAGTGCAGTGATAAGCGGTGCCTTTTCTGAACTGCAGAAAAGTATACAATGGAATTCTCCTGGGTCAGAGTTAGGATAGTTACCAGACCCAGACTGTGCAGGGCACAACTTCAAAATCTGCAGTTAACACAAAATTCCACACCGTCTGAAGTAGTGCATGCAATTCTGGTCATCCCAAAATAAAAAGGATGTTATTAAAATAGAAAGCTTGCACAAAAGATTTACTAGGATGCTACCTGGACTGGAAGATTTGTGTTATAACAAGAGGCTGGGACTTTTCCCTGGAGTGTACGAGACTGAGGGGTGACCTTATTGAGGTCTATAAAATCATGAGAAGCATTGGTAAGGTAGATAGTCAACAGTTTTCCCCCATGGTAGGGGAATCTAAAACTAGAGGGCATAGGTTTAAGGTGAGAGGGGAGAGATACGAAACGATCCAGGGGTGCAATATTTTCTTCCCCACACAGAGGGTGGTGAGCTCTGGAACGGGCGGCCAGAGGTAGTGGTGGAGGCGAGTACAATTTTGTCATTTAAGAAACATTTGGACAGATTCATGGATGTGGCAGATATGGAGGGCTGTGGACCAAATGCAGGCGGAGATGAGGAGACATTTCTTCACCCAAAAAGTGGTCTGTGGAATTCACTACCACAGGAAGTAGTTGATGCCAAAACATTGAATGTATTCAAGAGGCAACTAGATATAGCCTTGGGCCAAATGGGATCAAAGGTTCCAGGGAGAAAGCTGGACTAAACTATTGAGTTGAACGATCAGCCGTGATTGTGAAGAATGGCAGAGCAGGCTTGAAAGCCAATTGGCCACCTCTTGCTCCTATCTTCTATGTTTCGACGTAAATGGGGCTACTTTAACTGTGAAAACTGGGTGGCATAGACAGGGTGGACTAAAGGGCCTATTTCCATGCTGTAAACCTCAAGACTGACTCCAAGACACCACAAACATGGAATGGGCAGACAAAAATTTATTGCTGGAATTGTGGAGTGATAATGGGAAAAATGAAAAGAGACAAACAAAATAAAGGTCACAAATTCGAAGGACAATTAAAAATGTACAATGAAAGCTGGCCTAGGCAGCGACACCTGCATTTGACAAATAATTTTTTAAAAACTTTCTATCATAAAAGGCCTCCTAGCCTTTCACCAGTTTTACTTCATGACACTGAAACAGGGGGTAAATGTGTGGCGAATTTCAAAGCTATTCCTAACTGCTTTCAGAATGAAGTAATTTAAAGGATTCACTCTCTGCAATAAATTTAAAAGCCTTGCTTTGGTCCCAACGTCCAGAGAGTTTTGTTTGTTGAAAAGCAAGTTTAATAAAAAGATGCATGTCATTGTTTCTTTTAAACTGAGCCACAAGAGTATGCTTTATTCATATGAAGAGATTGCTTATGGTGGTTACATGCTTGAGTGAACACTTCATCTTGTAAAATGTGTGAAATTGCCTACAAAATTATCAAAATGTGTATTAGCACTGCCATTTTCGACTGACAGCACCTACCCACTTCAGTACTAAACAAATTATTCATGTTAATCATATCTACGAATGCCAGACAAGTTTAAAAATGTGTCTTGACTATCAGATTTTCTGTCTCCAAAAATGACAGTGCTTGAGGTTTGACACAGAAATTTGGATGATTGAGAAGTATACAGAACATTGCAAGATCGAAGAAAGATAGCAATGCGTGCCCCAGCCCCACGGGACGTCTGAAAATACAGCTGACAATCCGTAGACGTTGCACAGAAACTGCTGGCTCAACATCTAACGTAACAAATTCAAAGTAGCTGGGAACAATGATTAAACGGAGGAGCATCGGCCAATTTCGCCAAAAGATTTGAAAGAGAAACAAGATACAGGATATGGCTGAAAATATTGCACAGATTAAATGGTAACTTGTAGTTGGCATTAATGTCATAAAATTCACAAAGGTGAATTTCTCCCAAAATCCCCACCGTCTATCTAAAACAATAAAGCAACTCAAAAGCATGACAAAATGCTGACTTACCTGCACAATTAATTTTGTTCTTTCACAGATGCCAGGCAGGTAAGGGAAAGGGGACATTATATCACCATTTAGACAAGAACTCAGCCATCGATAGATGCTAGGAGGTTCAGCAGTAAGGAAAGGTGGCTGGTGCATGAGTCTTGTTTGTGCTGTGTTGAAGAAGCAAGGTCTTAAAATCTTCGTAGCTTTATAAAGGTTCTACAATTTTATACTAGTAACAAGTTTTCTTTCTATTTCTTCAATTTTCTGCCTTTACATTCTATGCTTTGGTTTATTTTTCCGTGTCTTATGATGGTGCCAGAGAGTGGCGACAATATGCAATAATTTTCACTATATTTTATAACAAGATACGCATGACAATAAATAAATCAAATAAATAAATCAAGTTTCCTTTCAGATTCATCACCTGGTGCAATCTCAAAATCCAGTGCATTTAAGTTAGCTTGTCAAAAATGAGCTTTTTAATTAAGATTTGCATTAAGTACCTGATCAGTATTTAAGCACTATTACATTAATCTTACAACTGGAGGTCCTCACTTGTGGATAAATGCCTCACAGGATGTCAAGTGACCAAAAAGATCTCAGATTCAAGCCTGGGCTAATAGCTGAGCTCAGCCTAGGTGATGTTTATTTCACTGACAAATTGTCCCTGTGTTACATTTAAATTTCCTTCCAGACCAACTTGCAGTCATGCTTTTGTAAAGTCAGAGTAATAAAGGCCCAGAAGCAGTTCATTCAATCCATTGCTCCACAGTTACTGGCATGGACTCAATCAGGTCAGCACATTCTTCCCACCTTAAACCTATAATCCCTGAAAACAGACATGTACATCTTTGAACTGAGTTGTCATCATACCCCAAAAATAGAAGTCTGTGATAGTTCTTTCTTGCCAGAGTAATACGAAGCAACGCTGAATTAAAACCCAAACTTACATATGCAACGAGTTATGTGTTATGTAGTTTTTTTTTAAATAAGTTAATGACAGACTTCAATGCAGTAGCCTCTGTGCCTCAGGCAGATCAGTTTGTCCTCAGCAATCTCAGCCTGAAGAAACCTCCCATGTATGAAGTTCAAGGGCAGGCATTGCTTCACTCTGAACCTTGCAGAAGAAACCCCACATTTCAGCTGCCAAGAAAAGCAGTGTTACCTTGATCAATTTTACACGTTTGTTTCAAAGCCTTCACCAGTAAAGGGTAGTCCCTCCAATAAGAATCCATGTACACGTCCAGCTTCAAATCTCTGTCGAATGATACAAACCAAACTGTGGAATGTACTTTCAGTGAATGAAAGACTGAAAACTTGAACAGCACACTGCTTTTTCTCAGCAATGCTTTCAACAAGTAATGTAATTGTGCCTATTAAAATAAAGTATCCAATTTAAAATCTATATTCTAAGGATGAAGAGAATGACTAGTCTTTACTTCGACTGAGGTAACAAGCATCACAGCAATGACTGTATGAAAAATGCAGAACAATAAGTTTTCTAACTGCATTCATAATGTATACAAAAGCCTGATTAACTACATGGTTCCCTTTTTATGTATAAAGTGGACAACCTTATCACAGGAACGTTGGATGAGGAAGAAGGAGTAGGCCACTCAGCCCTTCTAGCCTGCTCTACAAGAGACCAGAGACCAATGTACCATTCAAAAAGGTCATGGTGTATCCGGTTGTGCATCAGCTCCACTGTTCTGTCTGCTTCCACATAACCCTCAATTCCCTTGCCTATCAAAACTATCAAACTGTGCCTTCAATCAGTTCAATTAGCTAGTCTCCACAGCTTTCTGTAGAAGTTGACAGACTAACAGCCATCCCAGAGACTGCAAATTTTCATCTGTCTTTTTGAAAGGGAGACTTCTCGTTCTTAAACTGAGTCCTCTAATTCTAGTGTCCTCTACAAAAGGATGCATCATTTGGTATTTTGTAATAAAGTATGGTTCAATAAGATTACCTCTCGTTCTTCTAAATTTCAAAGGGTACAGGTCCAAAGTTTTCACTCTTTCTTTGTAGGATGAGCCGTTCAACCAATAACAAACTGAATGAAACTTCTCTAAGCTGTTTTTAATGCAATCATACCCTTTGTGTATAACATATATAATATGTAATGGGATCTAGACTTTACAATAGAGTCAGATGGATTTGGGCTAGTTCTGTGAAGTGTTTTTTTGTTAAAAACAGGTCAGAATAGTGACCTAAATGCATCAATTCCAAAAAAGTACGCAATTGTGGTCTGGAAGGACCTCTCTCATATTAATAGATAGAAACTTTATACAGCAGTGTTAATAACAGAGCAACAAGTCATTAGTTTTATTTTGGGCTTCAGGTCAGAAGGTTCAGGGTCTCAGTTCAGGAGAATCAGGAGTTCGGTTCAGAAGGGAGAAAGGTTAGTTCAGGGGAACCAGTCACTGAAGCCAAAGAAGTTTAATTTGTGGAGTTTCCAAGGCAGGTGAGTTTGGACAGAAATCTTCATGTTATTTTTCTTTGATATACTGCTATCTGCACGGCAAATCAGGCAGCAAAACACTTTCAGAAATTTACAAAGGTTTGACTCTAAATCTATAAATGGTACAAACATTTGTTTTTAATTTTCCTGTTAGGACCTTTTCCCGCGCAGAGACCAACGCACCACTGGGGAAGAACTCAACAGTTTCTTATCTATTCCTAATCAAACTGCTCAGGGGCATTATAACATACCTCTAGACCAGGGAGGATCTGAACCTGGTCCTTCTGGCTTAGAAGTAGGGATACGACTACTGTACCACAAGAACACCTTACATTTTTCCAGCATCTTCACATCCTTCAGGGAGAGGTGGGCACCACAGGAGCTGGAGTACATCATCTCCTCCTCAAATTCTCACTTTGATTTATAAGAATTCTCACTTTGTTTTCTCACAACAACCTGATCAGACTAGGGCTTGAACCGAGTCCATCTGGCCCATAAGAACTCAACTCTTAGATATTTTTAGTCAACCTGCTCAGAAAGGTTATGACACACGTCTGCAGCAGGCGCAACTTGAACCTGGGGTCCCTGCTCAGAGGGAGGGACATTACTACTGCACCACAGAGCTTTTGAAGAGCTCAGCCCTTTTCTTTCGAAAAAGAAATGATCACTAAATCACTGATAACAAGCATGGGGCTGGATGAACACAGCAGGTCAAGCAGCATCATAGGAGCAGGAAAACTTGACGTTTCGGGCCTAAACCCTTCATCAGAAATGGGGGAGGGGAAGAGGGTTCTGAAATAAATAGGGAGAGAGGGGGAGGCGGATAGAGGAGAGGATAGGTGGAGAGGAGGCAGACAAGTCGAAGAGGCGGGGATGGAGCCAGTAAAGGTGAGTGTCGGTAGAGGGGTAGGGAGGAGATAGGTCAGTCCAGGGAGGACGGACAGGTCAAGGGGGCGGGATGATGTTAGTAGATAGGAGATGGGGGTGTGGCTTGGGGTAAGAGGAAAAACGGGTTAGGGAGGTGGAGATGAGCTGGGCTGGTTTTGGGATGCGGTTGGGGGAGGGGAGATTTTGAAGCTTGTGAAATCCACATTGATGCCATTGGGCTGCAGGGTTCCCAGGCTCAATATGATTTGCTGTTCCTGCAGCCTTCGGGTGGCATCACTGTGGCATTGTAGGAGGCCAAGGATGGACATGTCATATGAGGAATGGGAGGGGGAGTTGAAATGGTTCGCGACTGGGAGGTGCAGTTGTTTGTTGCGAACTGAGCGCAGGTGTTCTGCAAAGCGGTCCCCAAGCCTCCGCTTGGTTTCCCCGATGTACAGGAAGCCACAACGGGGACAGCGGATGCAGTATACCACATTGGCAGATGTGCAGGTGAACCTCTGCCTGATGTGGAAAGTCTTCTTGGGGCCTGGGATTGGGGTGAGGGAGGAGGTGTGGGAACAGGTGTAGCACTTCCTGTGGTTACAAGGAAAAGTGCCGGGTGTGTTCGGCCTGGAGGGGAGTGTGGAGCGGACAAGGGAGTCGCGGAGGGAGTGGTCCCTCCGGAAGGCAGATAAGGGTGGGGAGGGAAAGATGTCTTTGGTGGTGGGGTCTGACTGCAGATGGCGGAAGTGTCGGAGGATGATACGTTGGATCCGGAGGTTGGTGGGGTGGTATGTGAGGATGAGGGGGATTCTTTTTTGGTTATTGTTGCGGGGACGGGGCATGAGGGATGTGTTCCGGGAAATGCGGGAGACACGGTCGAGGGCGTTCTCGACCACTGTGGGGGGGAAGTTGCAGTCCTTGAAGAATGAGGACATTTGAGATGTGCGGGATTGGAATGTCTCATCCTGGGAGCAGATGCGGCGGAGGCGATGGAATTGGGAATAGGGGATGGCATTTTTGCAGGAGGGTGGGTGGGAGGAGGTGTATTCCAGGTAGCTGTGGGAGTCAGTGGGCTTGAAATGGACATCTGTCTCTAGGTGGTTGCCTGAGATGGAGACAGAGAGGTCCAGGAAGGAGAGAGAAGTGTTGGAGATGGTCCAGGTGAACTTCAGGTTGGGGTGGAAAGTGTTGGTGAATTGGATGAACTGTTCGAGCTCCTCGTGGGAGCACGAGGCGGCGCCGATGCAGTCATCAATGTAACGGAGGAAGAGGTGGGGTTTAGGGCCAGTGTAGGTACGGAAGAGGGATTGTTCCATGTAACCTACAAAGAGGCAGGCATAGCTTGGACCCATGCGGGTACCCATGGCCACCCCCTTTGTCTGTAGGAAGTGGGAGGAATTGAAAGAAAAGTTGTTGAGGGTGAGGACGAGTTTGGCTAGGCGGATGAGGGTGTCGGTGGAGGGGGATTGGTCAGTTCTGCGGGACAGGAAGAAGCGGAGGGCCTTTAGGCCATCAACATGGGGAATACAGGTATATAGGGACTGGACGTCCATAGTAAAAATGAGGTGTTGGGGACCTGGGAATTGGAAGTTCTGGAGGAGGTGGAGGGCGTGGGTGGTGTCACAGACGTAGGTAGGGAGTTCCTGGACCAAGGGGGTGAAAATGGAGTCTAGGTAGGTGGAGATGAGTTCGCTGGGGCAGGAGCAGGCGGAGACAATGGGTCGACCAGGGCATTCAGGTTTGTGGATTTTGGGGAGGAGATAGAAGCGGGCGGTGCAGGGTTGGGGAACGATGAGGTTGGAGGCGGTGGGTGGGAGGTCACCTGAGGTGATGAGGTTGTGGATGGTTTGGGAGATGATGGTTTGGTGCTCGGGGGTGGGGTCATGATCCAGGGGGCGGTAGGAGGAGGTGTCAGAGAGTTGGCGCCTGGCCTCAGCAATGTAGAGGTCAGTGCGCCATACTACGACTGCGCCTCCCTTGTCCACGGGTTTTATGGTGAGGTTGGGATTGGAGCGGAGGGAGTGGAGGGCTGCACGTTCTGCGGGGGAGAGGCTGAAGTGTTTGAGAGGGGTAGAGAGGTTGAGGCGATTGATGTCTCGACGGCAGTTGGAGATGAAGAGGTCAAGGGAGGGTAGGAGGCCTTGGGGTGGTGTCCAGGAGGAGGGCTTGTGTTGGAGGCGGGAGAAGGGGTCAGTAGAGGGAGGGTTAGATTCGCGGTTGGAGAAGTAAGCGTGGAGGCGGAGGCGGCAGAAAAACTGCTCAATATCCAAGCGTGAGCGGTATTCGTTGATATGCGGGTGGAGGGGGACAAAGGTGAGCCCTTTCCTGAGGACTGACCATTCGTCCTCAGTGAGGGGGAGGTCTGGGGGGATGGTGAAGACTCGGCAGGGCTCAGTGCTGCTGTCTCCTCCGGGGCTGCTGGCTGTGGAGGCTGTGGGCGGAGTTACGTCTGCGTCGGCTGTGGGCGGGGTTACGTCAGCGGCGGGTGTTGTGTCGGCTTCGGTGGTGGGCGGAGCGACATCGGCGGTGGGCGGAGCGGCGGCGGCGGCGGCAACAGCGATGACGGTGTTGGTTTCGGTGATGGAGGCGGTGGTTTCAGCAGCGGAGGCGTTCGCTGTCGCGGAAGTGGGGTGCCCGGCGGTGGCGGATGTGACATCATCAGTGGGTTCTCCGACAGTAGCCTCGTGGCCAATGGCGGCGGGTACATTGTGGGGGAGGTCCTGGGTCCGGCTGGGGATTTGGGGAGTGGGGGAAGCCCGTTTTGGGTGGGGGGCATCAGTAAGTTTACTGTACTTACGGTTTTTGGTGTCCAATAAAGCTGAGTAGAATTGTGAATTCAGGCTGTGGATCCTACGGAGAATAAAAAACAGAAGAGGTCCTTTGCAGGTCTGGGAGAGGGAGGCTCTGAGCTGGGGGAGTCTTGATTGTAGTGCCTGGAGGTGCCTGCGCATTGCTGCAAGTGTGTGTTTCAGTTGTCGCAGGGAGAAGCGCTTCTGGAGGGTCTCAATGTTCTCCATGTAGATATTGTCACGGTTGGGGCCAAATTGGGAAGGCTTGAATGTGGATTGTAGTCCATTAGGGATGATCTGGTTCCGTAGGCAGGTACTAAGAAAGGTGATGTGGCTGTGGTACCTGGTTTGCTTCAGGACGTGGTCGAGCAGTTTCAAGGCCGAAGTGGTGATGAGAGAGTTGCAGTGGGAGAGAGATTCCCTGAGGTTTGTCCAGAGGGAGGAGGGTAACTTCTTCAGGGTAGGCATCCTTAGAAGAGGCTTCGCAGTGGGGTTAAAATTGTATCAGAGATAAAAGGTACTGCAGATGCTGGAGAATCCGAGATAACAAGCATGGGGCTGGATGAACACAGCAGGTCAAGCAGCATCATCGGAGCAGGAAAACTTCACTAAATCACTCATTGGAATACTTACAGAAATAAATTACATGCACCGTCCACCAGGGGCAGTGCAATGATAACACAAATGAAAGGAGGGTAGAAAAGAAGTGAGGGACTAACTCAAAATGAGAATTGGAGAGAGAGATAATGCACCTGGATCCTGTGGTGCCCATTTCACTCTTAAAGCTACAAGGATGCTGGAAAACACCATGTACTCCCTCTCCAAGGACACCCAGGGACAAACGTAGCCAAAGAGAAGAACTTGCCTCTTAAATACAAAGTCCAATGACTAGCTTTCAATCTGGAGCTGGTCCATTTGAACCTTAGACAATTGGCTTTTTAAAATCTGAACGGTTTAAACTAAAAAGGTTTAGGCCATCAGATTTGTGAAAGTATCATGCCGGCTGGCTTGGAAATGAATTACAAAATTGTCTCCACAGTCCATTGAAAAGAATTTAGCAATCTAAGTAAAAAAAGATTTGAGGTTGGAGTAACATTTCCCTGAAGCTGAGTATCAGTGATAGTGTCCCCAGAGGGATACATACCTTGCCAGTTGATACAGGAGAATGACAAGTGAACGTGCACCTTCCCTCATCAGATTATCCAGCTTTAGTTCCTCGTAGATCAAGTGTAGCACAAAGAAAATGGCAGGAATGTGGCTGAAAAGTAGAGTGGTTGAATCCAGGCCAAGGTTCGGAAATGTCTCTTCTTTGGGATGCAAGACCTCTAGAGGGTCTAACTGCAGCACACCAGCTAAAAGGTGAGATTCAAAATTATGATGATAGTCACACGAAAGCAGGTACTCCCAGTCCTAAAAATAAAAAATAAACATGCATTTTAATTAAAGCTAAGAAACATTATAAGCCTCTTCAACTTTCTTACATAAAAGCACAAATGACAAAAATCTTTTTACACAAGATATGCTTGTCAGGATGACACCATGGCTGGAGTGTCATTTTCCTAACAGCATTTTCTACAGAAGTTATACATTTTATAGCCAATTTTGTTGCTCCTACAACGTGACCACCAGGTTTTCAAATAGAGCCGAATTTACTGTAGTAAAAGTGCACAGTTGCAACAGTTACACTTCAGACAGTAAGCTTCGATGTTGCGTCAATTTGTATCACATTTGTTTTTCACTTCTAGCTACTGCAGCATGATGGCAGAAATGGAAACAGTGAGCATAAATGTATTTTTCCTATGCAAAGCAACAGTTCATTTTCAAGTGAGAAGATGAACCAACATCCAGGATTCACAGCGTCAATAACTGGAAAGAAACGAGGTGACTCAAAGATAGAACATGCATAAAAGCAGGAAGAACACCATATACAAAGAAATAGCTAAAAGGAATTTCCAATTCTAATTTGATTCCAAGTGTGATCAGCATGAGAAATGGGCATCCAAACAGGGTAATGAGGCTAAAACCTTGAAATCATATTGCAGATAGTTGGATGTAGATGTTCCCAGCTAAATGAACTGGAAGAGGTTTTCTCATCTACCTTTATCTAGGTATCTTTATTGTTTGTGATCCGCTAAGAGGGATTTTAATGCATATTCCAACTTTCATGATTATTCAACTGTTGCATGGGTCTTGAAAGACATGTAGGTCTGAACGAGTAAAAAATCCCTTTCTTGAAGTTGGGTGCTTGCAACAAATGAGTCCGAGGTTCTAAATGACCAATCTGAATGGCATGTGGCAGAATTTTGATTCATGACCTCGCAGAACCACTAGGATATTCCACGATTCAAGTGCAAATATTTCACATGCAATAGGAATGCATCTTGAACAAAACAATAATTTACATGCTGTTTCCCACTGAAACATGCAAAGTATAATTTCCTTACCTCGTCTGAGCCGACTTCTGAAGGCCTGGCTTTTTTGGCAGCGATCACAGGGGACAGAGAACCCTCTAAATCAAGCTGTGTGAATTAAAGGACATTTGATATCGTCATAACAGCTTTAGATTAATTTTTCAATAGTCACTAAACCACAAGAATGTGCAGTATTTTGCACCCTGTTGTGACTGCAAGTCTGGTAGCAATACAGATCTTCAGCCCCTGTCACTGTCCAACATATTTGAGGTTCTTGCGGCTTGGATAAGTAGGAAAAGCAATGCTGTAGTCTCAGCTATTCAGAGTCTACATTAGTGACTTAGATGAAGAGTAATGTATAATTATTTTCTGATGACACAAATCTAGGAGGGAATGCAAGTCGTAACAGCGACTCCAAGAGGCTGCAAAAAGACAAAGACAGCTTAAATGATTGGAAAATAGAATATAATGTGGGGAAGGCTAAGGTTATTCACTTTGGTAATGAAAACAGAAGAGCAAAACTTGTAAAAGATGTGAAACTTGATGTTCACAGGGACTTGGGTGCATCTGTGCAAAGGACACCAAAATTTAGCGAAGAGATATAGTAAGCAACTGGGAAGACAAATGTCACATTAGCCTTTATTGCAAAGGAACCATGGTGCAAAAATAAATAAATCTAGCTACAGTTACACAGAGCCTGGAATATTCTGCGTAATTTTAGTCCCCATAGTTAAGCAGGTGAATGGAGCCAGCACAGCAAACATTCACTAAATTGGTGCCTGGAATGAACAGCTTGTCCTATGATGACAGACCGAGTAAATTGGACATAGGAATTTGGAACAGGAGTAGGTCGTTCAGCCACCTGAGCCATTTCTGCCAACTATCCTAACACTATTTTCCGTCTATGTGAGACCCTGGACCCAAAATGTTAACTCTGCTTTCTCTCCACAGATGCTGCCAAACTGCTGAATTTTTCCAGCATTTTCTAACTTTGTTTCTGATTTCCAGCATCCGCTGTTCTTTGGCTTTTTTGATAATTATCCAAAAACCTGTCCTGTAATACTGCTATATCTGCATGCTTTGTCAGCTACATCTCCCATCTCGCAAGCACCCCACCACCCTCACAACAAAAAAAACTAGATTAAAACTCTCTCTACAGCCCGAGTTAGTTGATTCACCAGGACACCATGGTTTAACAGAAGCCTGTCCCAGCGGAAAGCTCCCTTCTATTCCAGGACATTCAAACTGAAGCCCATTCCAACCAAACCAATTTTTGAGCCTTGCATTTAACTCAATTTAATTGACCTACGGCTCAGGTAATAATCCTGAGATTATTACCTTGGCGGTTATGCTTTTTCATTTTACATGTTTTAATGAAATCCCTCCCATTCCTTTATTCTGTAGAGAGTACAGGCCCCGTATTCTCAATCTCTCCTTAAAAGGACAATCCCGACACCCTGGGAATCAATCTGGTGAACCTTCGTTGCTTTCCCTCCCTAGCAAGATAAAGAGACCAAATCTGTAACAATACTCTACGTTCGGTCTCACCAAGGTTCTATACAATTGTAGGAAACTTCTGACTCCTGTACACAAATCCTCTTGGCCTGTTAGCTTTCAGTGACATATGAACAAAGGCAGCTAGATCTCTTTGCACATCAACAGTTCCCAATCTGTCATCATGTAAGAAACACACTGCATTTCTGTTTTTATCCACCAAAATGGATAATTGAACAATTTCCACATGACATTCTATTTACTATATTCACCCCCATTCTCTTAGCCTGTCGAAAGAATCCTCCTTCCGTCCTCCTCCCAACTCACATTCCCACCTAACTTAGTGTCGTCAGCAAATTTGGAAATATTACTTTTAGTCAGTAAATTGAAATCATATGTAAAAACTGTGAATAGCTGAAACAGTGATCTTTGTAATACCTCAAAAGTCACAGCCTGCCAACTTGAAAATGGTTCATTTATTTCTATTATCCGATTTCTGCCCATTATCCAATTATCAATGCATGCCTTTGTATTGGAGTTTAGAAGTTTGAAAGATGAACAATTTGATACATTTAAGTTTATGAAATGTAGATGCAGTAATGTTATTTCCCCTAGCTAAAACACAGTTACAGAATATAGGCCATATAATTTTGTCTGAGATAGACAGAAATTTCTTCACATAAAGGATTGCGAATCTTTGGAATTGCTTACCCTGGAGGGTTGTGGATACTCTATCCCTGATTAGAATGCTCTGGAGGGTTATAGATACCCTATCCTTGTATAGAAGGCTGAGATACAGATTTTTAACCTCTCAAGCTTTCATGAGAAACAGACAGCTAAGATGTGTTGCAGCCCAAGATCTGCTGTGATCATAGTGAATGGAGAAACAGGCTCAGTGAGACACATTCTCTTCTCCTGACCTCATCCCTTAGATTCATATTGTGGAAGGACGATGAAATACAGAACACTGATTTACGGATTGACAAAAGAAGCAATAGCTACATGAGAAAAAAAACATTTTCTTTCAAACTACATGAATGCTTTTGATCTGGAATGCACTGCCTGATAGTGTGGTGAAGGGAGGTTTGATTGTGGCTTTCAAAAGTTAATTAGATCATTATCTGAAAAGGCAGTAGTGTGGCACTAGGCAAATTCTTTTTGCAGAGAGTCAGCACAAGCACTTCTGGGCTGTAAACACTCTATGATTTTAATGGTGTGATAAAGTATTTCATAAAAGCAACTTTCACCCCACTCCCTATTTACATATTCTGGGAAATGTACAGCTGTATCCACTAAAGAATTTGTAGACAGATCAAAACTTCCATGACACCTCACATTGATGCAAACGTTTGCTATCCTATGTGCAAACATGATGAGAAAAACCTTCAATAAATAGCCTAGAACTTTTGTGTTTTACTTGCAATGTTGTATAATTGTAGAACATCGCATCAGAGAAGAATGTAATTCAGCCCATTATGACTCCTAGCACCCAGATACAGTTGTCCACTTAATCACTTCTACTTGCCCTCTCCCTATACCTTTTAAGGCCTTTATTTCTTTTACAAACATTTAGCTAACTGACTTTAAAAAGACAATAATGGATTCTGCTTCCACTGATCATGCTCAGGGAATCAATTCCATCTTTTAACAACCCTGCTCTTAAATTTTCTTCCAACCTTCAGCAGATGAGCGAATAGCAAAGGTACATTTAAGGGTAAGCTACACAAGCATATGAAGGAGAAAGCCCGATCAGGATGAGAAAAGGTGGGAGTAAACAGAGCATAAAGCCTGGCACAGACCAGTTATTCTGAATGGCTGGATTCTATGCCATATACACAATGTAAAGGGACTGAAATTTAAATGCCGGAATGATGATTTTGATTAACAGAAATGAAGAGGACCAGGATTTGAGCCTTTGAAATGCCCTTTTCTTTATCTGTTCATGGGATTTTGGCATCACTAGCAAAGCCTGCAATTTTGCTCATCCATAATTGCCTTGGAGGAGGTGATGGTGAACTTCTTGAAACACTGCAGTCCTGGGGGTCTAGGTACAGCCACAGCGCTGAAAGGAGTTTCGGGATCTTAACCCAAAAACAGTGAAGGAGCAGTGATATATTTCCAAGATTGGATGGTGTGTCATTTGGAGTGGAACTTCCAGGGGGTGGTGTTCACATGCACCTGCTTTCCCTGTCTTTATCGATGAGAGAGGTCGTGCATTTGGAAGTTGCTGTCATAGGTGCCTCGGTGAATTGTTGCACTGCATCTTGTAGATGATACACACAGCCACCAGTGTGAATTCGAGATGATGGAAGTCTCTCACCTGTTCTTGCAGCCAGAACAGTTAGATGGTTAGTCCAAGTCAGTTTTTGATCAATGGAAATTCCCAAGATGTTGACAGTGAGGGATTCAGTAATGGTTATGAAATTGAATGTCAAGGAGTGATGGTGAGTGTTTCCCCTGTTGGAGATGGTCACTAGTGCCACACATGTGCCAAGTGATATTATTCGCCATTTAACCAAAAGACCTGGATATTGTTCGGTGTCTGAGGAGTCACAAATTGTGAACACTGTGTAGTCTGCGGTGAACATCCCCATTGCTGCGATGAAGGGAAGGTCATTGATGAAGCAGCTGAAGATGGTTGGGCCTAGGACACTAACCTGAGGACCTCCTGCAACAAGGTCCTTTTTTTGGGGGGAGCGAGATGACAGACCTCCAAAAATCACAACTATCTTCATTTGACCCCAGTTTTCCTAGAGCTCCTTGATGCCACACTCAGTCAAATGTGGCCTTGCTTTCAAGGTCAGTCACTTCCGCCTCACCTGTGGAATGCAGCTCTTTTGCCCATGTTTGTCCTAAGGCTGTAATGAAGGGTCTAGGCCCGAAACATCAAGCTTTCCTGCTCCTATGATGCTGCTTGGCCTGCTGTGTTCATCCAGCTCCACACCTTGTTATCTCGGATTCTCCAGCATCTGCAATACCTATTATATCTGAGTGTTAGTGAGTAGTTCATTTCTTTGCGAATGCAGCTTAATAGCAATGTCAAGAACCTCTTCCATCACTTAACTGATGGTTGAGAATAGACTGTTTTGGCGGTAATTGGCCGGGTTGGATTTGTCCTGCCTTTTGTGTGCAGGACTAACTTGGGCAATTTTCCACTTTGCCAGGTAATGCTAGTGTTGTAATTGTACTGGAACAGATTGGCCATGGTGCACCTAGTTCCGGAGCACGAGTCTTCAGTACTATTGCTGGAATGTTGTCAGGGCCCGTAGTCTTTGCAGTAGCCGGTGTCTTCAACCATTTCTTGACATTGCATGGAGTGAATCAAATGGTTGAAGACTGGTCTCTATGATGCTGAGGACCTGTGGAAGAGACCGAGATGGATCATCTACGGAGCTCTTCTGGCTGAAGATTGTGGCGAAAGAGTCAGCCTTATCATTTGTACTGATATGTGCATTGAGGATAGGAATATTTTCACATCCTGTTAGTTGTTGAATTGTTCACTGTGACTGCAGAGCTCAGATCGGATCAGTTGGTTATGGGATTGTTGTGTGACTGTTTCTAGCATGCTGCTTCCTCCATTTAACCTGAGTAGGCCTGAGTTGGAGTTTGCCCAAGCTGACACCTCATTGTCTGATATGCTTGGTACTGTTCCTGACATGCTCTCTTGCACTTTTCACTGACCCAGCAGTGATCTCCTGGCTTGTTAGTAATGGTAGAGTGGGTGGTATGCCAGGCATGAGGTTACAGATTGCGTTGGAGTACAATTCTGTTACCGCTGCTACTAATGGCTCACAATCCATGCCAAGTTTATCCCTTCCAGCATCGTGATAATCTCTCACAACATGATGGAGGGCATCCTCAGTGTGAAGATTGGACCCAGTCTCCACAAGGTATGTGCAGTGATCACTCTTACTAATACTGGCGTGAGTGGACACATCTGTGCGACAGGCCGATTAGTGAGGATGAGGTCAACATGGGAGCAGCACTGTTTCATTAGTGATGGTGGGCTATGTAAATAGTAATCAGCAGGAGGTCTCCCTGTTCATGTCTGACCTAATGCAAAGAGATTTCATGAGATCTGGATTTAAGTTGGATGACTCCCAGGGCTACCTGTCACAGCTGTACACCACAGTGACAACACCTGTGGTGGTGCCCGGGACACTGTAAGGTATTATCCCATGAATATGACTATGTCAGGTTGTTGTGTGACTAGCCTGTGAGAGAGCTTTCCCAATTTTGGCACAACCCACAGATATTAGTAAGGAGGATTTTGTAGGACCAACAGATCTGTCTTTGCTACTTCTGGTGCCTAGGTTGATGCCAGGTGATCCGGCCAATTTCATTTTTTTTAAAATTCACGTAACTTCACTGCCCATTGCTATTTGCCCTTGAACTGATTGGCTATCTAGGGGAGTTAGGAGGCAAGCACACTGCCCTGGGCCTGGAGTCACTTGCAGCCCAGACCAGATAAAACCAGGCTTCCTTCCCTCAAGGACGTTAGTGAACCAGATGGGTTTTTATGATCGTCGGCTTTTAATTCCAAATCTTATTGAATTCAAATTTCACCCTCTTCTACGGTAGGATTTGAACCTAGAACATTATTTTCATAGAATCCCAACAATGTGGAAACAGGCCCTTCAGCCAAACAAGTCCACACCGTTCCGTGGAATATCCCACCCAGACCCATATAACCCTACCTAATGTACACATCCCTGAACACTACAGACAATTTAGCATGGCCAATCCACCTAACCTACACATCTTTGGACTGTGGGAGGAAATCGGAGCACCCAGAGGAAACCCACACAGACACGGGGAGAATGTGCAAAGTCCACACAGACACTTCCCTGAGGTTGGAATCGAACCCTGGTCCCTGGTGCTGTGAGGCAGCAGTGCTAGCCACTGAGCCACCGTGCTGCCCTTTATTAGTCTGGGTGGGCTCTGGGTTACTGCTCAGGTGACATTACCATTATGTCACCTCCTCCCCTCTTCATTCTAAAGGATGATCCTGACAGACATATATAATGGTGCTCAGCTGCTTCTTTTATACATTTTGAGAACAAAAGCTTTGTCATCTATTAAAACCAAGAATTGTGCATTGAAAATATCAGTGCCAAAATGATGAGTTTATACTGCAGCATCAGAGATAGGGGACTTCCCTGTCAGCAAGACATGAGTGATCAATGAGAATCTCAAAATCCCCTTTAAATAAGTTTTTGAATAAACTTTCTAGGTCACATTTCAGATTGAAGTACTGTTAATAAATTTTTAAAAATTCCATCAATACTTGCCTGTCGGTTGCAAGTCTCCAAACTGAAATCAAGTTTATTACTGTTTGATAAAGGGTGTGCTATAGGCTGTGATTCTGCTGCATTTTGAAAGCACTTTTTCAAAGCAACATTTATTTAAATTGTATTAATATTCAGTATGAAAGGAGTGTACTTTTCAGAATCTTTAACTCTCCCCAAATGTAAAGCTGCTTAAATAATTTGTAACGTGTACTTACATTGCGTGTCCACTTGAGCCTATCTGTATTGTAGCCCATCAGGTTCATGAGACAGATCACAAACATGTTCCATTCGGAATGATAGTTGGGTCCACCTGGTGCATTGTATGCGTTGTACCACTTGATTAAAACTTGTACCGCAACCTCTTTCGGAAGGATATATTTTATTGCTTGCAAGCATTTTTTCACTATCGGAAGTTAAACAAGACATTCTGATTTGTTGATCAATCTTCTGCCATGACATTGAGTAAAATATTTAGCACCAAAGTTGTACATATTTCATTTTCTGAATTGCCTGAATTTTTGATGCGACTAACACGTGTTTATATATACTGTTCTCGCCAAAAAATATTAAGATTTGTTCGCTCTTACCCAATTGAGAGTTTGTTATTTCAGGTACGGTGATCCTAATTAAATTCCCATTACTCATTTCCTGAAGAGAAAGACACAAAATACTCAACATCGGAACAGGGATGAAGACATACAGAGACAACGATGATTTTACGGAAATAAACTAAAACTATCTGCATCCAACATAATATCATGGCCTTGCATACCACTTGGCAATGTCAGTATCCTGTCATTGACAGAGGCTGTCAAGCAAGCACCGCAGTACACTGGATGAATTTAGGGTGAGCTTTGTTGTCACATGTACTCAAATGAGTACAGTGAAAAGTTGACAAATTGCCAATAATGTCGCCACCTTAGATAAGAATCTTAGCGATTCGTTCATCCAATCATAGCTAGCCAAGCAACCTTTATATGGTACATCAGCTATAGGTCAGCGGTAGCACATTCTTGTTGGGCTGTGAAGGCAGTGGGTTCAAGTATCACTTCGGGACTTGAGCACAACACCTAGGTAGGTGGGGCAGTACAGATGGAATGCTGCACAGGCGAGGTACCATCCTTCACATAAAATGTTGAATCCAGATCCTCTCAGCTCCCTCAAGTGGACATAAAAGATTTCACAGCACCATTCAAAAGTATACTGGAGCTTCCCCTAGTGTCCTCGCTGCTATTTACTCCTCAATCAATGTTGCCATAGTTCTTATTTCTGTCTGTGGGACCTTGCTGTGTACAAACTGGTTGCTACACTTCCCACAATTATCACACTGACTACACTTAAAAAAAATGTGCTGCTGGTTGTAAAGTCCTCTTTAGGGCATTCCAGGGTCATATAAGACACGGTATAAATGCAAAGTTTTCTTTACTTCTATCTTAGATGGACTTCACAGAAGCTGAACAAAACAGAAAGCATTTTAAGTGTTACAGAGATAGTAGGAACTGCCAATGCTGGAGAATCTGAGATTAAGCGTTGTGGAGCTGGATGAACACAGCAGGCCGAGCAGCATCAGAGGAGCAGTAAAGCTGACGTTTCGGGTCGAGACTCTTCTTCAGAAATGGGGGAGGGGAAGGGGATTCTGAAATAAATAGGTAGAGAGGGGGAGGCGGATAGAAGATGGATAAAGGAGGAGACAGGTTGAGAGGAGACAGACTGGTCAAAGAGGCGGGGTTAGAACCAGTGAAGGTGAACGTAGGTGGGGGATAGGTCAGTCCAGGGAGGATGGACAGGTCAAGGAGGCAGGATGAGGTTAGTGGGTAGGAGATGGGGGTGGGACTTGAGGTGGGAGAAATGGTAAGGGAGGTGGGGACTAGCTGGGCTGGTTTTGTGATGTCATTGGGGGAGGGGCGATTTTGAAGCTTGTGAAGTCCACATTGATACCCTTGGGCTGCAGGGTTCCCAAGCAAAATATGAGATGCTGTTCCTGCAGCTTTCGGGTGGCGTCATTGTGACGATGCAGGAGGCCCAGGATGGACATGTCGGCGGAGGAGTCGGGGCAGGGGGGGAGCTGAAATGGTTCGCGACTGGGAGGTGTAGTTGTTTGTTGCGAACTGAGCGTAGGTGTTCCGCAAAGCAGTCCCAAGCCTCTGCTTGGTTTCCCCGATGTAGAGGAGGCCACAACGGGAACAGCGGATACAGTATACCACATTGGCAGATGCGCAGGTGAACATCTGCCTGATGTGGAAAGTCTTCTTGGGGCCTGGGATTGGGGTGAGGGAGGAGGTGTGGGGGCAGGTGTAGCACTTCCTGAGGTTGCAGGGAAAAGCGCCGGGTGTGGTGGGGCTGGAGGGGAGTGTGGAGCGGACAAGGGAGTCACGGAGAGAGTGGTCCCTCCGGAAAGCAGATAAGGGTGGGGAGGGAAAAATGTCTTTGGTAGTGGGGTCGGATTGCAGATGGCGGAAACGTCGGAGGATGATGCGTTGGATTCGGAGGTCGGTGGGGTGGTACGTGAGGACGAGGGGGATTCTGTTTTGGTTATTATTGCGGGTAGGGGGTGTGGGGGATGAGTTGCGGGGAATGCGGGAGGCACGGTCAAGGGCATTTTCGATCATTTTATGCGTGGCCATTGTTCAAAATACGAGTGACCCTTTCCTTGCCTTTCAAGCACACATTTCATTACTAAGGGACAACAGCTACACGCTTCTGCCGGGTGTTCTGGTTTCCTCCCACAGTGCAAAGATGTGCAGGTTAGGTGGGTTGGCCATGCTAAATTGCCCGTAGTGTCCAGGGGTGTTTAGGTTAGGTGACTTTTACATGGGAAACGCAAGGTTACAGGTAAAAGGGTAGTGGGATGGGTCTGGGTGAGATGCTCTTCCAAGGACAGTGTGGACTTGTTGCGCCAGATGGCCTGTTTCCACACTGTAGGGATTCTAGAATCCCAACAGACAGTAATGGGGCAGTAAGGTCCATATCCAACGTGCCCCATACTGCAATAAAGGCAAAACAATGCAGATGCTGGAAAGTGAAACAAACACTGGAGAAATCCAGAAGGTTTGGCAGCCCCTGTGGAAATGGAAACAGGGCTAATGTTTCAAAGATGGATTCTGAAGATCAGTCATACCTGACTCAACAAATTAATTCTATTTCTCTGTACACAGATGCTGCCAGACCTAGAATCATAGAATTCTGACAGTGTGGAAGTAGCCATTCAATCCATCGTGTTCACACTGACCCTCCAAAGAGTATCCCACCCAGATCCTGTCCACTACCCTATCCCTGCACTTCCCACAGCTAATCTACATAGCCTGCATATGCCTGGACACTATAGGCAATTTAGCATGGTCAATCCACCTAGCCTGCATATTTTTGGACTGTGGGAGGAAACCCACGCAGACATGGGGAGAACGTGCAAACTCCACACAGACAGTCACCCGAGAGTGGAACTGAACCTGGGTCCCTGGTGCCGTGAGGCAGCAGCGCTAACCACTGAGCCACCGTGCCGCCCTGCTGAGTTTTACTAGCATTCTGTGTACTTGTGCCCCGCATTGCAGCTATCCAGTAACTTGGCTGTGATAGGAAAATGCTAAGCACATGTAAGCAGAGCCTGAGCTCTCAAGCTTCCCAATTTTTGCTGGAAACCTAAGAGTGTCGATGCTTCGCCTGGCCAAGTACACAAAACTACCTTACCAAGGTAACTCTGTTTTGGACAGGATCCCGCAGGGAGTGAATGTATGTTCCAATCAGGTGGAAAGTGCAGTCATCCATGTACGAGTCCTGAATCTTTGTGGAATCATTCAGCTCAGGTACTGGGGAGGGCCACACAGCCTTTGGATTAAAAAACAAACAAACTCCAATGAATAACTATATCCACAGAAAACCCTGCCACTGACTTAACTGCCTTACAATGTTTGGAAAAATAATAATTGTCCCTTACAGAAAAGTGGTTTGCTATTGACTGGTCTAAATAACATTCACCAGCCAGAAACTATACTGGACTTTGTATAGTATAGTTGGGAAAACTCGCTATCCACAACTTAAAATGGCAAATTGCTCCATATGCATCATTTTCTATTACATTAACCATGAGAAATCCGTGCTCCTCAAATCCTGATCTCTTGTGAATTCCTGATTATTATTTCTCCACCAGTGTTTATAATTGCTTAGGCCCCAAGCTCTGGAATTCCATTCCTAGGTCTCTCCATCTCACCCTCTTTTTCTTTGAAGACACTTCTTAAAACCTACCTCTTCAACCAAGTTTTTGTTCATCTGGCCAATTATTTCCTGATGTGGTCCATTGTCAATTTCTGTTACCTGTGCAGCACCTTTCACTACTTTTTTTTCTTTATTCATTCACAGGATGAGGGTGTCCCTGGCTAGGCAGCATTTATTGCCTATCCCTAATTGCCCATAGGGCATTAAGAGTCAACCACATTGCTGTGGGTCTGGAGTCACATGTAAGCCAGACCAGGTAAGGATGGCAGTTTCCTTCCCTAAAGGACATTAGTGAACTAGATGGGTTTTTCCTGACAATCGACAACGGATTCATGGTCATCATTAGTTTCTTAATTCCAGATACTTATTGAATTCAAATCCCACCATCTGCCATGGCGGGATTCGCTACATTACAGGTGCTACGCAGTTATAAGATGCGGCCGCTGTTGAAATGCTATTGTGTCAAAGCCTACTTTATAAACACCTGTCCCACACCACTGCATTGAGTACTTTCAATAATAAAGGGCTGATACGGCTGGAAAATGATGTCAGTCCTATTACATCAAAAACTTACACGGGGAAACTTCTCCCTTGAAGAGCATCACTCTTTGTGGGACAGTTGACAATCCTTCATTGGGCCTGCTGTCAGTACTATTCGTACATATTACTCATTTTCAGTAGTGTAAGCATGACAGCAAGGTTTCCAGAAGCAGCAGTGTTAGTTTAGGGACTCCTATCATATAGAGTCATAGAGATCCACAGTGCACAAAAAGACCCTTCGGCCCATTCTGGTCAAAAACAACCACCCAGCTATTCTCAGAGATAGAACTGCAGATGCTGGAGCCAGAGATAACACAGTGTGGAGCTGGAGGAGCACAGCAGGCCAAGCAGCATCACAGGAATAGGAAAGCTGAAGTTTTGGGTCAGGACCCTTCTTCAGAAATGGGGAGGGGGAAGGGAGCTCTAAAATAAATAGAGCGGAGGGGTGGGAAGATAGGTGGGATGGTGATAGGTGAATGCAGGTAGGGAGCGGTGGGGATTGGTCAGTGAGGTGGGAGGCACAGATAGGTGGGAAAGAAGAGGGACAGGTTGTGTCAGGTCAAGGAGGCGGGGTTGAGAGGGAGGGTTGGTTGGTCGTGGGATGAGGCCGGGGGGGCAGGATGTTGAAACTGGTAAAACCCATGTTTAGGCCATCGGGCTATAGGCTCCAAGGAATACGACGTGCTGTTCCTCCAGTTTCCGGGTGATGTCATTGTGACACTGGAGGAGGCCCAGGATGGACACGTCACTGACGGAGTGGGGCGGGGAGTTAAAATGGCTCGTGATCAGAAGGTGTTGTCATTTGTCGAGAAC
Organism: Ginglymostoma cirratum; assembly: GCA_024137785.1. Lineage (NCBI taxonomy): Eukaryota > Metazoa > Chordata > Chondrichthyes > Orectolobiformes > Ginglymostomatidae > Ginglymostoma > Ginglymostoma cirratum. The sequence continues at coordinate 27,740,750 of JAHRHZ010000039.1, forward strand.
AGAGCGCAGATGCTCTACAAAGCGGTCTCCGAGCCTCCGCTTAGTCTCACCGATGTAGAGGAGGCCACATCGGGAGCAGCAGATGCAGTAGAACATGTTGACAGATGTGCAGGTGAGCCCCTGTCTAATGCGGAAGGTTTGTTCTGTGCCTTGAATGGAGGTGAGGGGGGAGGTGTAGGGGCAGGTGTAGCACTTCCTGCGGTTGCAAGGAAAGGTGCTGGGGGTGGTAGGGTCAGTGGGGAGTGTGGAGCATGGAGCGGACGAGGGAGTCACGGAAAGAGCTGTCTCTACGAAAGGCAGATGGGGTGGGGAGGGAAATATATCTTTGGTTGTGAGGTCGGATTGTAGGTGGCAGAAGTGGAGGAGGATGATATGTACAACTGCACACCAACTATTATAGTCCCATTTTCCAGCACTTGGCCTTGTATGCCTTGGCAGCTTTGCTGAACGTCTGTGGACTGAAGAGTGAAGAATGAATATCTACATCTAAGGAGTTGGGGCGGGGGTCCACCGACAGAAGAAACATGGCCAGGTAGTACCGAATAGTAAAGTGCTATTGCCACACTACATGCTGAAACATAATTCAGAACAGAATAATCCACATTGGTCATTTCCTGAAAGGGGAAAATTTTGAAGCAGAACAGCATTAAGCAATATTCAAATGAACGAGCTGGTCACATTCTTACTTCATCCAGTGCACCGGGGTGCCTGCTTGAAGGTCTCGCTGGGGTGCTGACACTGCCAAGTGGAGTGCTAGGCCGTGGCAGTGTGTTGGATGCAGAAAGTGAGGGAGTTGGAAGTCCAGCAATAAACACCTTTCCTACCTTCAAAAAGAAACAGAATTTATGCTACACATATGTACATTGTTTATGCCTTCGTAAATTAATCACGGTGACACTGAAATAGACTACTTCATAAGTAGGGACCTGTACTCCCTCGGAAAAAAGACGCACGTCCAGACATTACGCCTTTTGTTTTAATTAAACAGAAACATGGGGACAATAGTTTCCTCGTGCATTCGCCATAGCAAAGCCTCGATCAGACTTGGCAACTAATCAGTACTGTGTTTGCCAGCAAGTATAAATTGTTGCTCCTTTCAAAATTTCACATTCTTGCATCTGTTCTGATAAGCACTGGTCGAAAATGTTGGACAACAGGTCTCTTTATGCATCTGTCTACACCCAGAGCAGAAGGGGAATGAGCTAAACTTTCTTCAGAAAAATTGGCTGTCCAAATGAGGCAACCTATATCAATCAAGCAATCAAACCACGTTACAACTGACTGCACTTTTACATTTGATTGCAAACTCCTTTGACCTTGCAGTTCCTGCTCTAGATTATGATCCAGTGACACCTAATGTTGTATGCATGATTGAGTCAAGATGGGGACACAGAACTAGGATCCGCTCTACACACTCAGCATCGCTGATGAGCACTGACTGTCACACATAATACCCACCCAAGTGAGGGTTTGACTGGAAGGTGCACGCCAAATAAAGAACAGTACATTAGCAAGGGGTGGTGGGAGGGATCAAAGTCTCCACAATTGTGTGAACATGGTGCGAAATTTAACAAGCATAACTTCGTTCTTAAAAAAAAGATAAGCATGCAAATTGCAGAAGCAATTCAGCCACAATTGATAAGGAGACCATTCAATCCATCATGCCATAGAGTCATACAGCACAGCAACCGGCCCTTCAGTCCAACTCGTCCATACCAACCAAGTTTCCCCAAAGTGAACTCGTCCCATTTGCCTGCATTTGGCCCATGGCGCTGTAAGTGGCGACTTGTAAACTTGTCACTGTCCTCATTAGAATACATTAAAGTGACAATGAAGCTATTTCTAATTCATATCTCTCTAAACCTTTCCTAATTACGTGTCTGTTCAAATGGCTATTAAATGCTGTAATTGTACTTGCCCTCTACCACTTCCTCTGGCAATTTGCCCCATATAGGCACTGTGTGAACAGGTTGTCTCTCTGATCCCTTTTTTTGCACCCGTTCTTTGAGCACTGACTTAGTGCCAAACTCTACACTTCTTCCAAAATCTGCATATTGTTTATATTTTAATAATTATCCACAAAGTCAGATGGTCATGGGCTCAAGTTCCATTCCATCATCCACCTTGCAACCAACATCACCTAAAAAACAAAAGCAGATCATCTGGTCATTTTGATCTTATTGATTGGGGTAAGAGGTGAACAGAAAGTAGCTGTTGCAGTTTTCTAGAATGCAACAATGACATCAGCTCAAAAGTTCTTCACTGGCTGCAAACTGAATGAAATTGTGAAAGGTGCATTATGAACAATTATTTTTGTCTTTTTATCACTTTCCCGACCACATGCGCAACTTCTACCTTCAAAATAAATAGCTTGAAACTATATAGGGTGCATTAATCAGCATAGCCTGGGAATTCTTTGCAAATGTTATCGTAGCAACCTACCCGAATAATGCCAGTGTACAGCACAAGATTGCCATTACTTTCTAGGACCACCATTGTGTTGACATTCTGTGCAAAAGAAAAAGACAAGGAAGAAATAAAGCACTCTGAAGTTGCAGAACTGACAACTCCATTTCACACATTTTGGAGTCTAAATAATTTGTAAAATAGACATTATGATTATATACACAACTAAAAGTGAATACAGTTCAACAGAAATTAAACAGAAGAAAAGTTAAAACCTCTGGTAAATACATGTGAAAAGGAAGAACAGATCACCGTGTCTTAGCATCCACTGTTTGTCCTATGGGCAAAGAAAAGCCTAAGAAATACCCTTCATCCGACTGGAGCAGATGTTAGGGAATTAATCCTCCTGTCCTCATCTCAGCTCTGATTCCGTGAAAGTGAACTGAATTTGAGTGCTGTATTATCCCCAGAGCAAGCATCCATAGCTCAGTCACCGTGGACAAGTAATGGGAGCAGTCTGAGCTTCTCCCAGTTGCGAAGACGAGCAGGAAGTAAAGCAAAAGGCCTTCAGTTCACAACACACTTAGACAACTGGAAGGAATTGGATTTGCCACCAACAAACTCTATGGCAGAGGTTGTAAAGTTAGATCACAGAATCCACAGAGTGTGGAAGCAGGCCATTCGGCCCATCGAGTCCGCACCAACCCTCCAAACAATATCCTACCCAGGCCTACCCCACTACCCTATCCCTGTAACCCTGCATTTCCCATGGCTAACCCAACTAGCCTGCACATCCCTGAACACTATACGCAACTTAGCATGGATGAGGAAATAAGATATCAGAAAAACTCGCTGCGGAATACTTCTACCTTCAGTGTGAATAGGTTAATAAATCTGACAATTTAGCCAGTCTCATTTCCCTCCACACTTTTATCTGTTGGAGGGATGCACAACTGTGAATCTAACCCACAATTTTCTGAAAGTTCAACACATTTTGTAATCATAAAAAAAAAATGATTGTGAAGCACAACCCCTCACAGAGTCATAGAGATGTACAGCATGCAAACAGACCCTTCGGTCATACATGCCGACCAGATATCCTATATAAATCTAGCCCATTTGTCCCACATCCCTCTAAACCCTCTTATTCATGTACCCATCCAGTTGCTTTTTAAATCTTGTAATTGTACCAGCCTCCACCACTCTGGCAGCTCATTCCAAACACACACCAGTCTGTGTGAAAAAGTTGCCTCTCTGGTCCCTTTTAAATCTTTACCCTCTCAATTTAAACCTATGCCCTCTGGTTTTGGATTCCCCTACCCTGGGAAAAAAACCTTGGCTATTTTCCCTATCCATGCCCTTCAGGATTTTATTAACCTCTATAAGGTCACCCCTCAGCCTCCAACACTCCATGGAAGATAGCCCCAGCCTATTCAGCCTCTCCTTATAGCTCAAACCCTCCAAACCTGGCAACATGCCTGTAAATCTTTTCTGGACCCTTTCAAGTTTAACATCATCTTTCCTACAGCACAGAGTCCACACGTCCAATAGAATGTGCATCGAAACAGGGTCAAACTACATGAATACAGCAAGGCAAACCAACTGTTACTTCACTTTCAAGTGGAACTGTTTGACCATACAAGTATAACCTTCCTGTTGCGCACAATCGATTAAAGCAGAATAAAATCTAAAACAAATCACGCCGTTCAAATGTAGATATTTGCTAAAATCCCTAAACAGAAACAGACTAATTGCTGCTCCTTCCTTGGTCCAACATATCTTCAAGCCATATCATATTAATGCCAGGAAAACATTGTGTGGTCTTAATTTAAACAATTCCATTGAGTGAAATTAAGAAAACTAAACTGCCCTGCTATGGGCAAGCGCAAAGTTCCTGAACTGTGAACAAAGCAGCGTTGCAAATGGTTGCGGAGACGGGCAGGTAGAGGGTCTGCTTGAACAGACCATCTTACCATATTTGATTTGAATGGTATCTTTGAAACTCTGCCTACTGACAGAGTGCCTACTGATGTCATAAGTGAGGACTGTAACACCTTCCGGGAAAAAAGACAAAGAAAAGATTGACAATGGAATTGTTATGATGCCTGGAGCATCTCTAATTCACGAACAAAAACAAAGTTGCTGGAAAAGCTCAGCAGGTCTGGCAGCATCTGTGCAGGAGAAAGCAGAATTAACGTTTTGGGTCCGGTTCTGAGGAAGGGTCACTGGACCCGAAACGTTAACTCTGTTTACTCCTGCACAGATGCTGCCAGACCTGCTGAGCTTTTCCAGCAACTTTGCTTTTGGTCCTGATTTACAGCATCCACAGTTCTTTTGGTTTTTATTTAGTATTCATCTCTAATTCACCTCTGATCATTCCTAAGCTTTGCTAGCCAACATCCCAGCTTCCGCCCTCCATTATCTCGAGGTCCAAAACTCTGCTGTGCGTATCCTAGCTTGCACCATCCCAAACATTCATCACCACTCTCCTCAACGACCCACACCAGCTCCCAGCCCCTCAAAGGCTCAGTTTTTAAACTCTCCGCTTCATTTTCAAAGCCCCCCACAGCTGGACCTATCACTTAAACCTCATCTGGTCCTACAATGCTCTGAGTTGGAATCATACAATACAGAAAACACCCTTCGGCCCATGAAGTCTGTACTGTGAAAGCTACACTAATCCAACTTTCCAGCACTAGGCCCGTAGCTTTAAACATATATTTCAAGAAATCACTACCCTCCTCCTATCCTGGCCTTGATTAAAATCCCTGATTGCAATTGGACCACTGCTGGTGACAGTCCTTTCAGCCGGCATCGCAGCTGAAATTCCCTCTGTCAGTCAATCTCTCCGCCTCTCAACCACTCGTTCCTCCATTAAGACACTCCTGAAAACCATCCATTCCTCAACTAAACTTCTGGTCACCTGGCCTAAGATCTCATGTGACCCGGAGTCAAATTCTGCTTAAATCATTTTTGTGAAGCTTTTGGGGCTTTTACAACCTTGTCGATGCTGAATAAATACAAGCTGGCACTTGAACTTTCTGTCAGAGGAGCAGCAGGGCTTAAAAGTAAACTCACCTCCACAGGAGCAGCATCTTTTGCTTGTATAACAGTAACTGTTCCGAAAATCAGCTGAGTCAAGTCATTGCTCTCTTCAAATTTCACACATCTGTTTCAGATTTAAGCAGATCCAACAAAGAAAAGCTTTCTAAACAACATACACGTAACCAGATGCACAAGCAAGCCAGCATCCTGTTTTTACCAGGTAGCTATCATATCAAATAGAGTGAAAATAACCAAAACTTCAATCAAATTCTCAGCAAGTTTAAACATCTCCAGTGAGAATTTGCAATGCATATTGCAGGATGTGAAAGAACAGCAAAGGATCAGTCCAGCCATTCACAAACACCTAGCTCTATCTATTTAAAAATAGACCTCCCAAACACTTGCAAAAAAACCAAATTCTGTACATAATGTGCAGGAGACTGATGGGTAGAAAATTATTTTGTCATATGTAGCAGTTGAACAAATGCAAAAGAGAACATTTTTGCATTCAATATCTATCAGAACATAAATATTGCAATGATCAGATGACACAAAGCAACGTTGGACAAGTGTAATGAATGCACATTAACTCCTAAATTGAAAAGCTAACTCCCTCTCTCTGTTTCATACTCAACAGAAGCCATTGATAAATAAAGGGTAAACAAAATACATTATAATTTGTCTTTTACAACATGTCCAGCTTCTCTATGTTGACACTGACCGTAACTGATGGCGAGACTCCACCAAGTAACATAAAAACTTCTGACCGCAGAGGTCAATGGTAATAAATACTTTTGAGGCTTGAGAATTTTTTTCCCTGTGAAGACATAAGTTAATACTTCGGGTTTAGGCGATGGAGTCACATCACTGAGTCATACAGCATGGAAACAGGCCCTTCAGCCCAACCAGTCCACACCGACTATGTTTCCAAATTAAACTAGATCCACCAGCCTCTGCTTGGCCCATATCCCTCTGAACCTTTCCTATTCATGAACTTAATCTAATTGACATTTAAACATTGTAACTACACTTACATCTACCACTTTCTCTGGCAGTTTATTCCACACATGAACCACTCTCTGTGTTTAAAAAAAAAAGAGTAGCCCCTCATGTCCCTTCGAAATCTTTCTCCTCTCATTTTAAACTTGTGCCCTGCTAGTTTTGAACTCCCCCACCCTAGCGAAAAGACCCTTGCTATTCACCTCAACTGTGTCCCTAATGATTTTATAAACCACTATAAGGTCAGCCCTCAACCTCCTGAGCTGCAGTGAAAAAGATCCCAGTCTTTCCAGTTTTTTTTTTGTAACTCCAACCTTCCATTCCAGGCAACATCCTGGTAACAAGCATGGGGCTGGATGAACACAGCAGGTCAAGCAGTATCATAGGAGCAGGAAAACTTGACGTTTCGGGCTTAAACCCTTCATCAGAAATGGGGGAGGGGAAGAGGGTTCTGAAATAAATAGGGAGAGAGGGGGAGGCGGATAGAAGATGGATAGAGGAGAGGATAGGTGGAGAGGAGGCAGACAAGTCGAAGAGGCGGGGATGGAGCCAGTAAAGGTGAGTGTAGGTAGGGGGGTAGGGAGGAGATAGGTCAGTCCAGGAGGACGGACAGGTCAAGGGGGTGGGATGATGTTAGTAGATAGGAGATGGGGGTGTGGCTTGGGGTGAGAGGAAAAACGGGTTAGGGAGGTGGAGATGAGCTGGGCTGGTTTTGGGATGCGGTTGGGGGAGGGGAGATTTTGAAGCTTGTGAAATCCACATTGATGCCATTGGGCTGCAGGGTTCCCAGGCTCAATATGATTTGCTGTTCCTGCAGCCTTCGGGTGGCATCACTGTGGCATTGTAGGAGGCCAAGGATGGACATGTCATATGAGGAATGGGAGGGGGAGTTGAAATGGTTCGCGACTGGGAGGTGCAGTTGTTTGTTGCGAACTGAGCGCAGGTGTTCTGCAAAGCGGTCCCCAAGCCTCCGCTTGGTTTCCCCGATGTACAGGAAGCCACAACGGGAACAGCGGATGCAGTATACCACATTGGCAGATGTGCAGGTGAACATCTGCCTGATGTGGAAAGTCTTCTTGGGGCCTGGGATTGGGGTGAGGGAGGAGGTGTGGGGGCAGGTGTAGCACTTCCTGTGGTTACAAGGAAAAGTGCCGGGTGTGGTGGGGCTGGAGGGGAGTGTGGAGCGGACAAGGGAGTCGCGGAGGGAGTGGTCCCTCCGGAAGGCAGATAAGGGTGGGGAGGGAAAGATGTCTTTGGTGGTGGGGTCTGACTGCAGATGGCAGAAGTGTCGGAGGATGATGCGTTGGATCCGGAGGTTGGTGGGGTGGTGTGTGAGGACGAGGGGGATTCTTTTTTGGTTATTGTTGTGGGGACGGGGCATGAGGGATGTGTTCCGGGAAATGCGGGAGACACGGTTGAGGGCGTTCTCGACCACTGTGGGGGGGAAGTTGCAGTCCTTGAAGAATGGGGACATTTGAGATGTGCGGGATTGGAATGTCTCATCCTGGGAGCAGA